>PVKS010041627.1:0-15903 GCA_004027875.1 Aplodontia rufa
TGGTATTTGCATATAACTTCTGCATATCCTTCTACATGCTTTAAATCATCTCTAAATTATTTATAATACCCAACACAATATAAATGCTATGTAAGTAGTACTATTTAAAGACAAGGAAAAATGTCTCTACACATCAGTACAAATGAAATTTTTTTCCAAACATTTGCAATCATTGGATGTGGAGCCTGACTACATCTCTATATTCTCACCACAAAGTTTAAAAACTGAAATGTAAAAAAGAAAATCATAAAAGTATTAGCAGAACATCAAGGGGAATGATTTCATCCTGACAGGAGTGAGGGTGACTTTGTTTCTTCTAAGTATAAGATGCAAAACTGACAGCCCAGAGTGAAGGACTGAGAGCTGGGACTACAGAATGAGAAATTCTATAAGAAAAAAATTTCATGTGAAAAATTATCCTAAACAAAATCCTAAACAAAGGCAAATGGCAAATCATAGTGAAGAATTGAAAACATGTATAAAGGGCAAATTTGGTGTCTTTTACAAATAAAGGGTCTCAAGTTGTAAAGCAAAGGACAAGTAGACCCATAGAAAAATGGTCAACAATCATAAAGGTATCTCCTACAAATCAGTAGGATAAAAGCACAAGCAACACTGTTTAATCGCACTAGTTGCCAAAATAATTAAAAGAGAACAATAGTTATATTTAGTCATGTCCGTCAATTGGCAAGGATTTTAATAAACAGTAAAATGCTGTGCTATATTTACAAAGATATAAGGAAACACCAACTTTCATATATGTAAGTAGAACTATAAATTCATACAAACTTTCTGACAGACAATTTGGCAATAAAGATCAAAAACTTTAAAGATTCACACACACCCGTTCTACTTTTAGGAATTTTTTGAAGGAAATGAACATGTCTGTATGTAAAGATTTAGCTAAAATGATATAAATGTCACAGTTATTTGTATGAGGGAGAGATAGTCGGTTACATAAACTGTCAGATTCAGGCAGTGGAACGAATGCTTGGTGCAAGGTTCTCAGAGTCTGCTCTCTACAATAGCAGTTCCAGCACCATCTGGGAACTGGTTAAAATGTAAATTCTCTCACCCTTCCCAGACCTACTGAATCAGTAACCCTGGAGGGTGATGCCCAGCAATCTGTTTTAACAATTCTTCCAGGTGATTCTGATGTTCACTCTGGTCTGAGAACCTCTGATTAGTGTACATATCAGGGTTCTAGGAAGAGCTAAATGGAGTACTCCAATTGGGTAGTTTTTAAAAGAAATGATTTACCAAAGTAATTAAACCACAAAGGATAATGGAGGATCCTGTGGCTAGCAATGAGGTGGGGGGCTACATTACTGTCCCTCAAGAATAGTAACTTAATCTCAGAGAAGGCAGCTAGGTGGGAATTACTTCCTGATGGAGCTGTGGGCTCAGGTGGGCCACTTAGCAAACCCTGATGTCTCCACCGGGATGCAGCCATGGAAAAAACACCTGTGCCTCACTTTCTTTCCCTACTCAGCTTCACCTGGTATTGCCCATGGGATGGACCCGGAGTGCAAGGGAGCTCACTCATGCAGCCCCACACCAATGGCCTGGACGCAGGTAAGATGACTTTGGAGGGGCAAATGGAACAGAGGTAGAACACGTCACCATGGAGGATTGTATAGAAGAATATTCATTGAGAAGGTGTTTGTGAAATATCAAATTTGCTTAAGCAACATGTGATCCTCTTTTCATTTAAAAATATATATCACACGTATTTTGAATATACACACATTTATGCATGAAATAAACGCTTGCAGGATATCCCAGAATATTAATTGCAGTTACATCTAAATCTTGAAACAATGGGTAAGTTCTTTTTACTTAATTCATTTTGCTTATTGCATTTTCTAAAACTTCTACAATAGACATGTCAGAAAAATTTAAGACATTTTCTTAAACAAAATACTAATGTAATAATTTTTTAATATAACAATCTTAAAGAACTTTAAGAAAATAGTATGTTTTCCCAGTACCTTAAGTTTTTATTGTTTATAAATTAAAATCATCCATTTTGTTCAACATGTATTACTTTTTATCATAACAAATATTTGGAAACTATGTATCTATAAGGAGAGAATTTGTAATGAATAATATTAGTACTACTTAATAAAGGCTTTTTGAAGGACTGCTATAAAATACTGTGCACAAAGGGTTTCCTGACTTAGCATTCACAAGAACTTTAAAAGATAGATGCTTTATTATCTCCACCGTACAGACAAGGAAATTAAAGCTAAAATATGTGAAGTTACTAGGCTGAAACTTTATTTCTTATCAGTGAGGAACAAGGACTCAGACCAGAATGTCTAAGACCAAAATCTATATTCTACATTTCTGTGACTATGATTTTGGAAAGGATATATCAAGTCTATGTTCATTAAAGGAAACCCTGGAAAGCCTAATTCACTGCATAATTGCACACAGGAATGTATTACCCTAAAAATAAAGCAATGAAGTTCATATTAGTATCTTAATGTCATGCTCAAAATTATTATTTTAATAGCCTACACAGAGAAAGTGTAATATATCAAATATGAAAACACTTTATTTTTTTTCTTACTTTAATCTTAAATAATATAGCAAGAGGAACAAATCTGGTGGTGAAAATTTGAGTGTGTTTAATAAAAGCTACTAGAAAGAATTCATTTTCAAGTATGAAATCTCTGGAGTTCACTAAAGATTTTTAAATCAAGCCATTATACCTGAAGCAATACTTTCCACAACTTTTAATCTATCCTATCAGTGTTTGATTTATTATACTTACAGTCTGAGTGGTACTTTTTATTTTACTTTTGCCTTTCCTATTCAATGCAAACTCCTTTGAAATAAAGATTGATATTTTATTACTATTGGTTTCCACAATGCTTGGCCCAACACCCAGGTTTATGAGTAAATGTGTATCAGTCAGGATAGGCTAAGTTGCACTGTGGTAACAAATAACCCCCTCAAACCTCATTGGCTTAATTCAATAATTTTTTTTCTTTTGGAGATTGAAACCAGGGGTGCTTAACCACTGAGCAACATCTCCAGCTATTTTCATTTTTATTTTGAGTCAGGGTCTTGCTTAGTTGCTAAGAGTCTCCCTAGTTGCTGAGACTGGCTTTGAAACTGAGATCTTCCTGCCTCAGTCCCCTGAGCTGCTGGGATTACAGGTGTGCACCACTGCTTCCAGTTTCAATGAAATTTCTTTTCTTAATCATGCCACTTATTTAATCTGAGTTGGTAAAGACTGCTTATCAGGAACATAAGTTGATGGAAGTTTGAGTTGGGCACATGTTTTCCTGCTTACCTTGTTGTGGGAACAGAATATGATGAACCTCATAAACCTCAACCTAGAAGTAACACACATCACTTCTCATATTCCATTAGCCAATTTAAGTCTTACGATCACACCTAATTTCAAGGTCAGGGAAAGTAAATGTTATCATGCCAGAAATGGACAGTCAGAAATAGCTGATGACTGCCACAGAAAACTTTCTGGAAATAATCATGAGGTTGTTAATTATCCTTCATGAATACATATTCTGGTTGGTGATGTCTACTATGTCAGTTTATATTTTTTCAGACTAACTGACCCAAACATAAAAATATCCATACATATTTTTGAGGTTACAAGTATGTTACTCCGGGTCTATTAATTTTATGTCATGATGCATGGCAAAATTCATATTCATTCTACTTCCACTCTCATTCATTAACTTCATCTTTCTGTAGGTGTTAAGAGAAAGAATCATTTGTTGATAATGATCAATAAGAAATCCTTGAGAAGGAAGGCTGGCTTGAGATCCGCCCACAGTTCATTCACTCAGTTCAGTGAACATTTACTGAGGGCTGGCTCTGTCCCAGGTTCCCGAGGGACCAGAGGAGTGTGAAGATGATGAATGTGCACCAAAATGTCAAGAGTGTTTAAAGGAATGACTTTTTTCTTTATATTTCAGTCTTTCATGTACTAGGTTTTTACCTGGTATTTCTTTATTAATATTTTTTCATTCTTTTTTTTTTTTAAGAGAGAGAGTGAGGAGAGAATCAGTCCCATTCAGTTCCTCATCTGGCCTTCATCTTTCCAACACCTAGTTGTGTATGTGGTGCTGGGGTTCAAACCTCAGTCCTCCCAAGCGGTAGGGAAGTGCCACTGCCCCGGTCCTTCTTTATTAATTTTATGTAATAACATTTTTTAAAAAGGCCTTTCCAATGACTGACCTTTTTTTTTTTTAAACAGAGAAGGGCAGTGAGAGAGAGAGAGACAGAGAGAATTAATTTTTATTTAGTTTTCACATGGCTTTCGTTGCTCTGACACTTAGTTGTGTACGTGGGTGCTGGGGTTTGAACCCGTGCACTCGCGCATGCGGGGAAAGCGCTGTAACCGCCGAGCCACCGCTCCAGCCCCATGATTGACCCTTTTCATCCAGACTTTAGTTTGGTACAATTTATTTCCCCAATGAAATGTTCCTAAGTACTTAACTGCCGCTGCTAATTTTCTTTCTGTGTGGCTGTCACAGGATTTATTCTGGATTTATTGTTTAGAACACTTGAACAAGAAAGAAGCAAGCGAAGTGTAGTTTGTTGCCAGTTTGAGTGGCTTCATCCATGAATTAAATACCTTTCGGAGCATGTGTGTCATGCTTTTTCATAAATCCTCTACCTGGTACACCTGTGAGGCTATGCTGGGCACAGGAGCTTGTCAGGACTGATCTGAGCAATAAAGAAAAAGCTTTATTGCACGCTGTCTGGCAAGGAGGCCAGGAGGGAAAAGCTCAAATTGGCCTCCTCAATCAGTTGGTTGTGCAACAATTTGTAGGAAGGGAGGGGACAAAAGCTGCTCATTGGTTGTATGGTAAGAGGGGTGTGTATCCTTTTCAGGGGGAGTTAGGTTCTGCATGGGGGTCATCATAGACTGGATGGCCTGGATGGCTTTTTTTGCTCATGTTCGTTCTTTTTTTTTTTTTTTTTTTTCCCATGTTCGTTCTTGAAAAGTCGATAATACTAAACCGTAAGAATCATTATTGAAAGGTCTAGCAGCTTTTCCTGGAAAACAATCTAAGAAATTTATGTTCAGTTAGATCTGGGCTTTAGCAAATTTTACTATTACATTTCTTGTGGAATTTGAGCAGCATATCAGAAATTCATGCGTATCTTCAAAGGGAAATTGATTTTCTAAAAACTATAAAAAAACACAAGACATTGCAAATAAATATTCTATTTACTTCAATAGCAAAAACCATAAAATACATAGACATTTCTACAGTTCCCTCAAAATCTCAGGACAATTCCACCTCACTACAGTGGCAATCAAATTTCAGCATGAGATTTTGAGGGAACCATAGAAATGCCTATGCATTGCCATTAAGAGCGGGTGGGGCCGTGGGGACTCCACCCTCAGGAATGTTGCGAAGGCAGTGTTCCTGGAAGCAGAGTGATTATAGTTGGAGCCAGTTTGCACCCTCTTGTGTGCCTGCTCTCTTGCTTCTGCCCTCTCTCCAATATGTGCCTTGTCACTGTGTGCTGCTGTTTGCCATTTTAGGATGCAACAAGAAAAACTTGTCATCCTCTGATCATGGACTTTCCAGCCTCCAGAATTGTCAGAAATAAATATCCCGTATTTTCAATAAATAACCCAGCTAGACATGGTAGCATAGGCCTGTAATTGCAGCTACTTGAGAGGCTGAGGCAGGAGGATCACAACTTTGAGGCTAGCCTCAGAAACTTAGCAAGACTCTCAGTAATTTAGTGAGCCTCTGTCTCATCAAAATAAGAAAAAGTAACTAACTGGGGATGTACCTCAGTGGTAAAGCACCCCCAGATTCAAAAGTAAATAAATAAATAAAAATAAATTACCCAGTCTCTGATATCTTATATACAGAAAATAGACTGGCAGGCAAGCACTTAGAACTAACCTTATACTAAAGAAAGAGTAAATAAGAACTATATTTTTATCCCAGTTCTGTATGCTTCAAATGAGCTCTAAGACTCCCAAGTCCACAAGTGATGTATTGGACCTCGGGAGAATGAGAACAAGGAAATCGAGTGAGTTGTCAGAGTGAAGGCGGTGAGAGCCTTTGTCTCTCTTCAGTCTTTCCACTTCGCCTGTTCCTTGATAGCTGCATGGCACACAAAGAAATTTTGAAGATGCTACAGAGAGACCTTGAAACGAATATGGTCATCTATGTTAACAGATGGCAATATGTAACGATAA
Source organism: Aplodontia rufa (assembly GCA_004027875.1). NCBI lineage: Eukaryota > Metazoa > Chordata > Mammalia > Rodentia > Aplodontiidae > Aplodontia > Aplodontia rufa. Next base: position 6,209 of record PVKS010041627.1, read on the forward strand.
TCAAAATCCCAGTGGGAATTCTTAGGGAAAGGGGTCCTTTTAATGGAACTATTACCTCCAAATTCACTGATATGCATAAACAGGTGAGGAATACATTTATTTATCTCTATTTCCCCTTTCCAATGCCAATGAGATGGCAGTAGATTTGAAAAGCCATAATTCCCCAAGGACAAGAAAACACAAAAGATGACGACAATAGATGAGAGATATCCACACACCTATTTAATGTTGTATAAGTAGTTTCTTTTGTATCTTTGTTTTGTTTTGTTTACAAGCAGAGATCAAGAACAACCCCCACCCACAACCCCCCAAGAGAAGTTGGAAGGAAACAAGCCAATTTATACCACATAATCATAGAAAGTTCCAGAACTGAAGAGGAGAGGAGCCAAAACAGAAGAAGGTACGCATATTGAACCTTGGCTTTCATATCCTCTTCCTCACCACAGCAATAAACAGAAAGTCTATTCTCAAAGGAAAGTTTTTACAAGAAGCTCCAGACTAAGAGGCACCAGGCATGGAGGAAGGGTGAGGTGCATTACTGAATCTGACTCCAGCCGTCCACAGTTCCCAGAACTCTGGCAGTGACGCTCACACCCGTCAAAAGAAGTCTAGAACCATCTTCCTGGAGAAAATTACTTACTGAAGGGGGAACACATGTAGAGAATAGGATCTCAATCTCACTCTTAGCTTTGGCCAGACAATCAAGAATCACCAGTTTCTAGAGGAACTATAGAGACTAAAATAAACAGATAGGCAGGCAAGAACTTGGACCAGAGACATCAAAGGGCAGAGGAAAATCAACAACAAAAGTAATATTATACCCTTATATAAATGAGAAAGTTCACTATGAAATAAGAACAGCATGTGATGGCTGATCTTGGTTGACAACTTGCCTGGATTGAGAGATGCCCAGAGAACTAGTAAGGCAGATTCTGGGTGCATCTGTAGGGTGTTTTCTAAGATGATCGACATCAGCAAACTGACGCAAAAGAGGAGACCTCTCCAAATGTGCACAGCATACTTAATAGGCTGTGGGCCCAAATGAACAAAAAGTAGAAGACTTGAGTAGCTGAGGCAGGAGGCTTACAAATTTAAGTCCAGCCTCAGCAACTTAGCAAGGCCCTAAGCATCTTAGTAAGATCCTGTATCAAAATAAAAAGTTAAGCAGACTAGTGGGGCTGCATTATTGGTCCCCCTTGTTCTGAGATGTCCAGCTCTTTGAACTCAACAGCTATTGGTTTTGCTAGCTCTGCAGTCTATAGAAGGCCCTGGTGGAACTATTCAGCCTTTGATTATGTAATCCAATCTGATAAATCCCTTCTTTCAATATGTATACACATACACACACACACATAGAGCAATATATATATATATTCTATTGGTTCCATCTGTTTGAAGAACCTTGACTAATACAAGGAATCTACGAAAAAGAACAATAAGGCATATAAAGTTCCTCAACAATTTAAATAATTTATTCTGTTCGCCATACAATTTTTTTAAACCAGTTGGAACTTCAGTTCCAGATTGTTAGTATAATGTTGTTAATTTGTCTCTTACTTTAGCACGTTTTTGTTCAAAATTGTTAAAATTCCAAAAATATGTATTTCTAAAATATACTTTGGGTTATATATGAGAGGACTGGTTTCAATGCTTATAAATGTCTTGTGTATGTTCTATCTTTTCTTGTTGTGTTGGTTCTGTATTTCAATGGATTTTAATGAGACGTATACTTTCTTGAATATTTTCTGCTAGAAGATGGTAGAATATTTCTTATATATGGGCATGTCTTAAAGTATATTTCTTCTGTGACTGTACAAATGCTTGTTTGTCTACAAAACGTAATCCAGGTTCACAATCCTGGAGAATTAGTATGACAAGTGAGCTATTTGATAACACGTTTGGTCTCTTCCATATTGTTTTCTGCAGAGATTCATAGAATCTTTCTCTTAACCCATTAAATTAAAACATATTACGTATTTCAATGTCTTATGTAGGCTTTGGGAAATTTTTTTCACTAGCAATTTCAAATCTTTAGCTCAAGTCAATTTTCTTTTACATAGCTTTAAATATTATCCCTTCTCCATCTGCTCCAATTAGAGTAGATGAGGAGATTAGACATATGTTGGATATACTAACTCTATCTTCTCACTTATCTTTTATAATTTCTATTTATTTATATTTTCCATCTATGTGAAAATCCCTCAACTTAGTTTCTAAGTCCTTCATTCAATGTTTAGCAGTGTTTTAATTGGTTGTCAGTGCCAATATTCATGGGGATCAGTTAGCAATCAAATTTTTAATTTTTTTTCTGTTGCAGCTAACATTTTGGCAAAATATTGCCCCCTCAAGTCTCCTTGAGATTGCTAATTGGGGTGTATTCTGATGTTTCTTCTATTTTAGATCGTATTATATGTATTTTCCCCAACAGTCTATATTGTTCCATACCCATGTGACCTGCTGTTTCTCTTCAAATGTCTTCAGTTAAGATTCTTCATTGTCTGCCCATATTTATAAAATGAAATGTAAATCAGTCATTTTCACAAGTTTTACTAAGCACTTTCTGTGCCCCAGGCCCAGCAGTAAATAATGTAAAAGTTAAGTCACTTAAATGCCCCCAATAATGAATAGTAATGAAAGTTACTATCCTTTGTAGATATCACCTGGAGGTGAAAAGATGTCGCCAGCAGCTGCCTAGGGATTCTGGCCAAGCGACAGGGACCTTTCAGCCCCTTGACTCCCCTTGCTTCTTCAGCCTGTCTTGGGACTCTGTGCCATCCCACAGCAAGAGCTGCAGGTACCAATACAAGCCAGAAAAGGGCACCTGAATCACATTCTTTTGATCATTTGTTTTCTTTCTTTTCCCTTTTTTCCCTGTATTTATTGTGATATCCTGGAAGCCTGCCCAGGTAGGAGCCAACCATTGCCCACCCTCTACTTTACTTGGTGAGCCACCCATGGCAAGCGAAGTCTGGGCGCTGGGATGCTGTTGCTGGTCTGTGTGGAGGGAGCTGGGGAAGATGCTGGAGTTCCTCTCCACCCTTCCCCAGCCCAGATTCCTTCCCATCTCCAGCCACTCTGAGCAGATGGGGCAGGGATCAGCCAGAGACTCCGTCTTCTCTGGACGCTCTACTTTGTCTGTGTTGGGTTGGGGGTCATAAAGCACTGACCAATTTCTTTGTCGTTATGATCTCATCTTTAAAATATTGGTTCAGTGATGGTATCCTTTCATGTTAAAAACATCTATCTGGGGGCTGGAGTGGCGGCTCGGCAGTTACGGCGCTTGCCTGGCATGCGCAAGTACATTGGTTCAAACCCCAGCACCCACGTACATAACTAAGTGTCAGAGCAACCAAAGCCATGTGAAAAACTAAATAAAGATTGATTCTCTCTCCCTCACTGTCCTCTTCTCTTAAAAAAAAATCTTTCTGAAATCCCTGTTAACATTATTACCTGAAATTCATTGTTAATATTATTAAACTGCATTTTAGATAATATAATAACTAAAAACTTGGTCATAAAGTAAGTTACCCTTGGTTCAAATTACAATGTGAACCTGAGCAAGCTATTTTACTTCTCTAAATATTTCTGTATCTGTAAATTAGTGCTAATAACATGGTCATTGGGCAAAATAATGAGGTAAGGCATTTAAAAAATTCAGCACAGTGCTCGATTTGCAGCCAATTCAATAACTGTTGGTTATCATTATTATTTTAAAGTGTAAAATGTCAGCAATACTACAAGGATATCTAAAGCCATTACAGTGATTCAGAATTGTTTGAGTTTTAGATTTGGGGGAATTATAAATAGAAAAAAATTGAAAGCAAAATCATTTGCAAATCATTTTATGATATATACAGTCTAAATAACTATTGATGAGTACATTTATATTTTAAAATATATCTGAAAAAACTTTGAATAATATTCCATAGACATTTTCCTTTTCTTTTAAAATCCTTTTGATTTTTAAATAATCTTAGACTTATGGAAAAGTTGCATAGCAGGACAAAGCTGTCTTTCATCTTCCACCAAGTGTCCCTTTTTGTTAACCTCTGACCTTATGTTGCCATGATACATTTGTCTTATAGGTTAGATATGAGGTGTCCCCCCACAAACTCATTTGAGAGACAATGCAAGAATTTTCAGAGGTAAAATTCTTAGATTATGAGGGATGTAACCTAATCAGAGGGTTAATCCACTGAGCTGGGTTAACTGGGCAATAACTGTAGGCAGGTGGGGTGGAGAAAGGAGATCACTGGGAGTATGCCTTTGGGGTTTATATTTTGTCCTTTGTAAGGAGAGCTTTCTCTCTCTGCTTCCTGGCCATCATATCCTGAGCAGCCACACCCTTCTTTCATGATGTTCTGTCTTATCTTGGGCCCACAGCTTGAGCCAAAAGAAACTTTTCCTCCTCTGATTGTTCCTGTCAGATCTTCTGGTCACAGTGAGAAAAAGCTGACAAAAACAATTTGTCAAAACTACATCCCGGTACAACACTGTGATCTTTATAGAATTTGCACATTTTACTAATGTCTCTATTCTGTTCCAGGATCCAAACCAGGATCCCCTACTGTATTTGTTATGATTCCTTGGTCTCCTTCAACATATGGCACTTTCTCTATCCTTGTCCTCAATGACTGACACACTTTCAAAGAATTCTGGGTGGTTACTTTGCAGAATATCCTTCAATTTGGGTTTGTCTAGTTATGATCTCATGGTTAGATTGAGGCTGTGTGTCTTGGACAAGGATACACAGAAATGCTGTGTCCCTCTCAGAGCATCTTATCAGGAGGTGCATGAGGTCAATATGTCCTATTACTGGTGGCATTGACTTTGATCACTTTATTAAGGTGGCATTTGCTCCCAACTCATTATTTTTCCTTTCACAATTAATAAATATTTGGAGGTAGAGATATTTTGACACTATGAAAAATATTGTATTTCTCCTCAAACTTTCACCTTCTAACTTCAGCATCCATTCATTCATTTTATCAGCAACATTTATTACTGGGTATTTAAATGGTGATTTCCTATCTCCTAAATTTATATATATATATATATATACACACATATATATTCATATACATACATATATATTCATATATGAATATATATATATGTATATATATATACATATATATATTTATAATATGAATTCTGCTGTAGAGAAGAGCTCTCCTGTGAAGAACCCTGACATTCAGAGCTGGAGTTGTCTGTCGTCTCAGATGCCAGCAGGAGAGGGACCACCTGATAGCCAGTTAGAAATGAAGACTCGTGGGTCCTCCCTAGACCCTACAAGTCAGAATCTATACCTTGACAAGATCCCTGAAGGACTTGTGTGCATTCAAGATAATTTTAATTCCATGTTTATTTAAAAAAAATTTTTTTTTTTGGTTTTTCATGTGGCTTTCGCTGCTCCAACACTTCATTGTGTATGTGGTGCTGGGGTTCGAACGCATGTCCTCGCAAATGCCAGGCAAGCGCTGTAACCACTGAGCCACTTCTCCAGCCCCTCCATGTTTATTTTTAAGGGATTTTTCCAATTAACATCACACTTGCACTTAGCCATACAGCCAGAGCACACTTTAATCTCCCAACTCCCAATTCATTTTTCTCTTCTTACTTGATTGGTCTATTCCCCAAAGTAATCCAAGGCATATAAACGTTAGAAGCAGAATTAAATTTAAATAGTTAACACCATATATCTGAAAAATTACTGAACATCTCTGAACCTCAGCTTCTGCATATGTAAATGAGGGAAATGCTAACTAAGAATCAAAGACAAGCGCTGGTTGGTAGAAAGCCTCTGGTGGAATGGTTTGCAAGTGAGAATGCTGTGATCTACAGGCAGATGCCCTCTCCAGGAAGGGCTGTGGCCAGGCTGTTGGGAGTGCTGATGGGTTATGGTCATGGCATAGGGCCACCTCCCACAAGGTCATGTTCCTCCGAAGGTGACCCACATCTGAAGACAGAGATATACAGGTCCAGCCATTTGATCCTGACCAGGAACCATGCTGAGGACTCTTTTAGCTCCACAGTGCTGTGAGGTTTCCTGATGTCTCCTGGTCAGGTCTGTGTGGCAGCTTCCCTTCTCCCTCAGCCCAGTCCCATGTCTGCCCACTTTCAACACAGGTGTTGAACCAAGGGCATTACCCACACCAAACTCCATCTCAGAGTTCATTTGGGACTCTGAATTTAATCAGAAACAATTGTTATGAATACAATTGCTATGCTTTGGATAAGCGTCACATATTGTTCACTATCCCTACATACAAATTGACCCAAATATGTATTAAGTACCTATTATGCACCTGGTACATCCTCAGCTTAGGGATATGAAGTTTAGCAAAACGATGCTTGCTGTGTAGCAGACAAGACTGCAAATAAACACGATTTGTGCAAGTAACGAAAACATCATTTCATCAAGACTGACTGGCCAGTGGCCAGTCCCTTCTCAGCTCACTCTCCTGATCCGTACTGCTTGACACAGCTCCATCAAGAGCCGTCTCTGGAGAATCTTTGTTGGGAGGTGGATCCCCATTTGCTTTTTTTTTTTTTTTTAAAGAGAGAAAGACAGTAAGAGAGAGAGAGAGAGGCAGAGAAAATCAATTTTTATTGAATTTTTCACATGGCTTTAGTTGCTCTGACACTTAGCTGTGTACATGGGTGCTAGTGTTTGAACCCATGTACTTGCGTATACCGAGCAAGTGCTGTAACCACTAAACCACTGCTCTAGCCCCCCCATTTGCTTTTTAACAACAACAACAAAAATGCATGATCTGATTTTAAACTAAAGAAATTCATTGTTTCCTTCAATTTTTTCTCACATGATAGAAAAAAGTGCACAGACAGGTACAAGAAGATTCTAGACATTCAAGTCATCAAGTTACATGAGGTTTGTAGCACTGCTTTGAAAAGTTCTTCTTAAGTGTTTCTTTATACTTTCATTTTGACTGTTCCGCAATAACAAAAGAAAAACTACCTTGTGCTTCTATTGCAAAGGAATGTGCCCTGAAAGCTGAGTGAACTCATGTTTCTTTAAGCAAAGGGCAAAATTCACTCTCTGCTGCTTTCTCAAAGGACTGAAATAGTATAAAACTCAATGCACAATTATTTACTCTGATGAAAGTTCTCTTAGCCTGGAGTGTTATTAACACGCACACACATGCATGCACACACATTCTTGCATGATTAATTTCAATCCATATCATCATTAGGAAAACCAAAACAGAAAACAGACACATTAAATGTTTGCGTGGACACTACCTATTATTCTTTACCTCTTGCTTTGAAAGCCTAGTAAAGGGTTCCTTGGGTGATAGACAACTTTAGTGGTCTTTTGCAAAAGAATTTTAAAGTACAGAATTTCCATTACCCACTGATGGCAAATTCCTCAAGTGGTTTTGCATTGGTACATAATGCAGCCTTAAAATAGTCTTTAGAATCAATGTGTTCCTCCCAAAGTGCCAAATAACAGCCCTTATGTCCCAATTTTAAGATTTTCATGATCAATTTGAAGATATTCACATCTCTGTTTTTACTTCCACATGCCCACCTGTTCTGGATTATGCACCATGCACTAATGGACAGCAGAAGCTGCTGGTCATGAACTACATATACACATGGGGCTTGAATGTTGCCCAGCTACCACTGGCAGATCATGTGCTCAGCTCATCTTCCTCAGCTGTAAACATGTGGAGCTGGCATGCCAAAGGAGGCTTGTCCATTAACCATCCTCTGTTTCAACTCTTCAAAAACTTTTCTCTTTGAAAATGTGACCCCTGTATGGCTAAATATCACTCCAAAACTACCAGAGAAGAAAAACAGCAGTGGGTCAGAGTTGTTACAATGACTTTTTGGGAATATTTTTTAAAGAGAGAGAGGGAAAGAATGAGAGAGAAAGAAAGAGAGAATCAATTTTATTTAATCATCTGGATTTTGCTTCTCCAACACTTAGCTATGTATTTGGTACTGGGGTTTGAACCTGGATCTTTGTGCATGCCAGGCAAGCACTCCAACCACTGAGCTACCACTCCCTCTTGGCAACATATTGACGGTCTACTTTTTAGGTTCAAATATACATGATCTACTCTCTTGCCTTTTTTTTTCTTTTGCCAGTTGAGGCTTATTCATCACATTATTCATTATTAACTTAAAAAGATGTATTGTCTTGTAACCAAAAATATATTAGTGATGGCATAAATGCATATAATCTTGGTTTTTAAACAGAGGTGATTTTGCTCCCTGGGGGAACATATAGAAATGTCTGCAGACATTTTTGTTTATTGAAACTGAGCATAGGAGATGCTACTACTGGGCACAAGATGGGATACTGCTTAACATCCTATAAAGCACAGGGAGACCCCCTACAATTACAAATGATATAGCTCAGAATGTCAATAGTGCTGAGGTGAAGTGCTTTAGCCTGGATCTGGAATGTCCTCCAGACGCTGCTGGGTTAAAGGCTCGGTGCCCAGTATGGCACTATTGGAAGATGGTGGAACCTTAAAGAGGTGAGGCCCAGAGGGAGTTTTGGGGAACATGGGTGGTGCGCAGTTGAAGGAATTGTGGGATTCCAGTCTCTTAATCACTGTCACTTCCTAGCTATCATGAGGTGAGCAGTTTTGATCCTCCACATTCTCTGACCATGATGTGTTGCTATAAGCCTGAAGTAATGAAGCCAATGATATCATGGGCTGAACCTTCTAAAATTGTCAGCCAAAATAACCCTTTTTCTCTTTATAAGTTGATTATCTCAGGTATTTGTTATAGTGATAGAAAGCTGACCAAAACATGGAGAAACTCTAAATCCAATACCAAAAAAAAAGAAAAAAAAGCAATGGGAAATGAAATGAAGACAAAGCATAACAGTCAGAAGCACTTTAGCAGTATGTGGACTATGGATTTGACTGTGAGCTTCCTATCACTCAAACCAAAGTGAGAAACACCATACATGAGAGGATACGCAGTGATCATAAGATTAAAAACTAACCACTAACCACCCTGGAAAAGTTTCTTCTGGCTCACAATCCTGATAAAATTCATCCTAGGGTAAGCATAAACGAAATACAGAGTATTGGAGAGGACTACACCTTCTATCATTAAGGATCCAAATAACAAATTCAAGGGTAGTTTCAGTGTGACTGATTCCTACTTCATCCCACAATGCAAGAAAGGGGCAAAAACCAAGGAAATTTTTCTTTGTTTGTTTTAGCAAGAGCCATTCTACAACGGACCCAAATTGATAGACGCAAGTCAATCTCTACTTTGTTTCCTTTTGTTCTGTTGGGCTCTGGAGGCAACATAGAAGACGTGAAACTTTCGGGAAGCATGCTGTTTTGGCAACCACACTCTGGATAACACTTGGGTGACAAAGAGTTTGAAGTTATCTCCTTTGGCAATGAATTAAAGCAGATGGATTTTTCAATGAAGGGCAGACACATATTCTGCAGACTGCTACAGCAGGAAGACAATGTGAACCCCCAGAAATGGTTCATTAAACACTTCTACACTGCTGGTGGGACTGCAAACTGGTTCAGCCACTATGGAAAGCAGTATGGAGAATCCTCAAAAAATTAAGGATGGAACCACCTTACGACCCAGCCATCCCACTCCTGGGAATTTTCCCAAAAGATTTAGAATCAGCGTATTATAGTGATGTGGCTTCATCAATGTTTATAGCAGCTCAATTTACTATA
>PVKS010041628.1:0-15900 GCA_004027875.1 Aplodontia rufa
AGAAAAAAAAAAAAAGAAGGTAGGTTCAGGGGCTGTGGGAAAAGAGGAACACTGCTACATTGCCGGTGGGACTGCAAACTGGTACAGCCACTGTGGAAAGCAGTGTGGAGACTCCTCAAAAAATTAGGGCTGGTACCGCATTTTGACCCAGTATCCTACTCCTGGGTATTTTCCCAAAGGAGTTAGAATCAGCATATTATAGAGATACAGCTTCTTCAATGTTTATAGAAGCTCAATTTGCTATAGCTAGACTATGGAACCAACCCAGATGCCCCTCACTCAATGAGTGAATTAAAAAACTTTGGTACATGTATACAATGGAATACTACTCAGCTATTAGAGAAAATGATATTATGGCATTTGCAGCCAAATGGATGGAGATGGAAACAATTTTGCTAAGTGAAGTATCCCAAACTCAGAGACTCAAGGGCCGAATGTTTTCTCTCATTTGTGGAAGCTAGAATAAAAGTTCAAACAGTATGATAGATGGCTAACCTAACAATTACCTCAACATGTATGAATTTTTACATGATCATGGGGAACCTTGCCAGGGTTCCTGGTGGATGGAGGGAGCGGGGAAGGGAATAGGAAGGACATCAAGGAGACCAGAGGGAGGTAGTATGGTGGAATCTAATCAAAGGGGAACCTCCAACTTCCAGGAGAAGTCCAATTAACTTGGGGCTTAAGGAGGGGGAAACATGGAACAATGGGGAATCCAAGAGGGGTAAACCATGGCCTGGCACCAGCCTTGGCTTGTTCTGTCATTATACTTTTTTTCTTGGTTGTTTGATGATGAATCCCTCCTAATTGTAAGACCATTTTTAATGAATAAAAATAAAAAAATAAATGCATTCATGAGTATAAACCCTGAAGAGAAATATATGCTTGAACACTAAGAATGGCTCAGTGTAGAGTCCATTTAAAAAAAAAAAAAAGAAGAAGGCAGGTTCACTTTCTGACAGTCACATGTTGAGTAATCCAAGCTTGGTCAAACAGATAGCAACTTGCTTTCAAAAGTGTTTTCTGTTACATTTCTGTAAGGAAAGTGAATATAGCCTGTTAGCTTGTTTCCATTTGCCAAAAGAGAATGTTTCTCAGTTTTGCACGCCACGTGTGGTAGTGGGTGGAATAAGCAAGAGTTTTCATAGGTGAGGAGAGCACCATTAGGCAAGCTTAGGCAATTTCTGTTTTATTTTATTGAGGAGTTGTGTTGTTGTACAATCATAAATGCATGTGTACTAACAGTATGATATGCCACTGATCCTAATCCATAATTACCAGCCCCGTATCATCCACACGCCAGTCTCTTGACTCTTCTATATTTCCCCCATAGCACATACAAATGTATGTGTGAATGTATGTGTGTGTGTATGTATGAATACTGCAGATTTGGATCTGTTCATCCAGTGAAGGACATCAGGGTTGATTCCATATAATTTAGCTATTGTAAATTGAGCTGCTATGAATATGATTTTGCTGTTTTGCTGTAATGTGCTGATTCTAACTCCTCTGGGAAAATATCCAGAAGAGGGATAGATGAGTCGTATGGTGGATACAACCCTAACTTGGGGGGAAGTATCCACACTGCTTTCTAGAGCAGCTGTACCAATCTGCAATTCCACCAATAGTGTGCCAGTGGTCCGAATTCCCCACAACCCCTCCAGCATATGTTACTGTTTGTATTATTCATCTTTGTCAGTCTGACTGGAGTGAGGTGAAATCTTAATGTAATTTTTATCTGCATTTCTCTGATCACTAGTGATTTAAAACACTTTCTTAAGTATTCATTGGCTTGATCAAATTCTTCTGTTGAGAAGTTTATATCTAGCTCACTGGTGCATTTATTGATTGGATTATTTGTGTTTTTTATTTTAAGTTTTTGAGTTCTTTGGAAATTTTGGATACTAGATCCCTGTCAGAGGAATCACAGGCCACAATTATCTCCCATTCTGTAGGGTCTCTCTTGACAGTTTTGACACATTTCATGGCTGATCAAAACCTTTTTAGTTTAATGGCATCCCACTCATTAATTCTTGACTTCAATTCTTTCACTATGAGAGTCTTGTTGAGGAAGTCATTGCCAACTCTCGTATGCTGATATGTTGCTCCTAGTTTTTCTTCTAGCAATTGTATGGTAGCTGGTTTAGTTCCTAGTTCCTTGATCCGCTTTGATTTGATTTTTGTGGAAGGTGAGAGATAAGGATCTAATTTCAACTTCCTGCACATGGCTGTCCAGTTTGTCCAGCACCATGTGTTGAATAGGCTGTCATTCCCCCATGTTAAACTTTGTCAAAGATCAGATGTTTAAAGATTTTTGTGTTTGTCCCAGAGTCTTCTATTCTATTCTGTTGGTCTTCATTCCTGTTTAGATACCAATACCATGCTGTTTTTGTTACTAAAGCTCAATAGTATAATTTTAGATCTGGTATTGTGAAACCACGTGTTTCATTTTTTCTTGCTTACTAATGTTTTGGCAAGTCTGGGTTTCTTGTTGTTCCAAGCAAATTTGAGAATTGATTTTTCTATATATGTAAAGAATGGTATTGGTATCATGATAGGGATTGCATTGAATATGTATAGTACTTTTGGCAGAATGGAAATTTTAATTATATTAATTCTACCTAACCAAGAACATGAAATGTCTTGCCATGTTTTCAGGCCTTCTTCAATTTCTTTCTTCAATGTTTGATAATTTTCATTGTAGAGGTCTTTTATTTCCCTTTTTAGATTAAGTCTCAAGTATTTTATTCTTTTTGAGGATATTGTGCCCGGGACCAATTTCCTGATTTCTTCTTCTGTCCTATTATTGTTAGCATGTAGAAAAGCTATTGATTTCTGGGTGTTGATCTTGTAGCCTGTCACTTTGCTAAATTTGTTCATAAACTCAAGCAGTTTTCTGGGTCTTCCAGATATAGGATCATGTCATCAGCAAAAAGGGATAGTTTGACTGTTTCTCTTCCTATTCTTATCTCTTTGATTTCCTTCTCTTGCCTGATTGCTCTGGCTAGGTCTCAAAGACTATGTCGATTAAAAGTGGTGAGAGCAAGCCGCCTTGTCCTGTTCCAGAATGTAGTGGAAATGCTTTCAGCTTCTCTCTATTTAATATTATACTAGTTATAGGTTTGTCATATTTGGCCTTTACATAGTTAAAATACATTCCTTTAATCCCTACCTTCTCCAGAGTTTTGAGCATAAATGTGTGCTGGATTTTATCAAAGGCCTTTTCTGCATTGATCGAGACGATCATACGGTTTTTGTGATTAATTCTGATTAAGTGATGAATCAAATTTATTGATTTGCATATTGATTTGTTGGATAAGACTTGCATCCCTGGAATGAAGCCCACTTTATCATTAAGAATTATCTTCTTAATGTGTTTTTGAATGCAGTTTGCTAGAACTTTATTAATGATTTTTGCATCTATGTTCACTAGGAATATTGGCCTGTGGTTTTCTTTCTTTTCTTTTCTTTTCTTGGATGAGTTTATGTTTGGTTTTGGCATCATAAAAAGTATTTGAGAGATTTCCCTCCTTTTCAGTTTCTTGGAGAGGTGTTAGCTCCTCCTCAGAGGTGTGGTAAAATTCAGCGGGGAATCCTTCAAGTCCTAGGCTTTTCTTCTTTGGAAGGCTTTTAATTGCTGTATTATTTCAGTGCCCATTATTGTGCTGTTTACACTTTCAATATCATCCTGTGTTAATCTGGGAATGTTGTATGTGTCTAGAAATTTGTCCATGTCTTCCAGATTGTCTGATTTATAGGAGTATAATTTTTCAAAATAGGTTCTGATAATCCATTGGATTTCCGTGGAATCAGTGGTAATCGTTCCCTTTTTGTTGGTGATTTTATTGATTTGCTTCATTTCCCCCCTTGTTCTAGTGAGATTGACTAGGAATTTTGTTTAGTTTTTCAAAGAACCAGCTCTTTATTATATTAATGCTTTTCACTGTTTTGTTTTCAATTGTGATGATTATTTCCTGCTTTCTGCTGGCTTTGGGATTAGATTATTCTTCCTTTTGTAGGGATTTTGAAGTGTAACATAGTTTATTTATTCAGAATCTCTTCTTATTTTTAATATGGGCACTCAGTGCTATAAATTTTCCCCTTAGGAATGCTTCCATGCTGTCCAGAGGTTTCAATATGTTGTGACTTCATCTTATTCACCTCAATGAATTTCTTGATTTCATGTCTTCTTGTATCCATTCTTCATTTAATAAGGTATCATTCAATCTCTATGTGTATATGTATTTTCTATTATAATTTTTGCTGTTAATTGCTAGGGTCATGGCATCATGGTCTGATAGGATACGTGGGATAATATCTACTTGTTTATATTTGGTGAGATTTCCTTTATGAAGTAGAATATGATCTATTTTGGAGAAGGATCCATGCACTGCTGAGAAGGTGGTTAACTCAGCCAATTTGGGGTAGAATATTCTATAATGTCTGTTAAGTCCATTTGATTTATGGAGTTGTTCAGGCTGGAGATCTTTTTATGGTTTTTCTGTTATTGTTTTTTTTGTTTTTGCTTTGATGATCTGTCTGTTGGTGACAGAGGAGTATTAAAGTCTCCCAGTATTATCATGTTGGAGTCCATGAGTGGTTTTATGTCATGGAGTATCTTTTCCACATACTTGGAAGTGTTGGTGTTTGAAGCATAAACATTTACTATGGTTATATCTTCCTGATGTACTGTTCCCTTTACTATGATATAGTGGTCTTCTTTATCTCTTTTGATTAAATTTTGATTCAAATTTACTTCGGATATAAGTATTGCAACACCAGCTTGCTTTTTTGGGCCATAAACCTGGTAAATTGTTTTTCCCATCCTTTCACTCTCCATGTGTGAATGTCATTTGCTGTTAGGTGAGTCTCCTATAAGCAACATATTGTTGGGTTTTGTTTTTTGTTCCAATCTGCTAATCTGTGTCCTTTGATTGGTGCATTGAGACCATTCGCATTCAGTTTTAGGATAGTTATGTGGTTGTGGCTCATGGTCATCATGTTTTATTAGTGAGTTCTGAGCTGTCTTGTATGTCTTTTGATAGAGTGCACTTTTATTGAATCTCCTCTGTTTGTGGATTTTGAGGATTGCTTGATTGTTCTTCTATCTGGAGTTTATGTTTGAGAATTCTTTGTAATGCTGGTCTTCTGTTCATGAATGTTGCAATTTGATTTTATCATGAAATTATATTTCCCCTTCAAAGCTGAAGCTGAGTTTTGCTGGGCATAGTATTCTTGGCTGCAGGCTGTGGTCATTAACAAATTGAAATTTCTCTAGGGTCTTCTTTCTTCTAGGGTCTGAGCAGAAAAGTTAGAGGTCATCCTTATAGGTTTGCCTCTAAATATGATTTGGTATTTTTCTCTTGCAGATTTTAATATTCTTTCCTTTATTTTCTTGTTATCCATTTTGAATATGATGTGTCTTGGTAAGCACCTCTTTTGATTAGGCCTACTGGGTGTCCTATACATCCCTGAATATCAAATTAAATTATTTGTAACTGATTGAGGTAAGAATGGTAAGCCACTAGATGATTTTGAAACTAAAGTAATAACAGAAATTATTCCTTAAGATTGTCTTGCTGAGATGTGAACATCATTTGGAGGAATCAATGACCAGTCAGGAAACACTGCATTCATCTGAGAATAGACTATAAAAGCTGAACTGGGGATGATGTGACCAATTCACAAAAGAAGACAGCTGTTTTTTGATTAAGGAAATGAAAATAATGGAATTAATGAGCTTATATGTGAACTGTGTGCATGTGTGTGTGTGTGTATGTGTGTGTGTGTGTGTTCAGAAAGAGATGAAAAAAATACTGAAAATCCTTAGATCCATTTGGTAGAGTACACAGACCTACACAGACCAAGTCTTCTGTCTCTGGGTAGGGTTTGGTGCAGTAGTTGTGACAGTCATTTTTCTCTTAGACAATTTTGTTTTAAGATGTTCCATGTTCTTAATGCCTTATACTCTTGGCATAAAGATCTGAGAATCTATGTAAAAGTAGTATACTTTTGGAATTTGTTTTTCAACTATTGGTGTTACAGAACTTTGGGATAATAAATTCCCAAAACATAAAAGTATGCATGTACATTCACATACACTTGTGTAACTACACATTTATCTGTGCAGATCTTTATTAGTAGAATGTGGTTCTGGGATAAATGTAGCATTTAAAAAAGCATTCCATGTGTTAAAGCATAAAGTAAATCTCAACAAATATCGTACCAAGGAACTTTTGTACATGAAGACATGATATTCTCTGGGTAAAGATAATACAATTAGTGATTATTGATCAAAATACACCCTCCAAATATTTTTGAATTATTATTCACTTTTAAGTAATTTGTGAATCTACGAAAAACCACAACAGAAATTCTTGCTTTTCAATACAGAAGAAATTCCAAATAAAATATTTGCATGTTGAATACATCAGGGTGCTAGAAAAAATGTATCAGGACCAATTATTATTTATCATAGGAATTCAAGGATTATTACTATCAGAAAATCAATTAAGGTAAATTAATAGATTAATAATTAGTTGGGATATTGCATTATAAATTAAGAGAAAATTACATTTGATCACCATTACTGAAAAAATAAATAAATAAAGCAATTAAGATAAAATTCTGGAAAATTGACTATGATATGGAAAGAATAAAATAAATTCACCTTCTATGCAAAATCCCAAAATGACTTACAGGACTGCACTTAAAAAGCAAATTTTAAAACTTCTGAAAAAATATATAATTAAATTTATTTATGACATCAGGATAATGAGAGATTTCTTCTTCTTTTATTTCTCTTTAAGAGACAGAGGGGGACAATGAGAGAAAGAAAGAGAGAATCAATTTTATTTATTTTTTCATCTGACTTTTGTTGCTCCAACACTTAGTTGTGTATTTGGTCCTGGGATTTGAACCTGCATCATTATCATGCCAGGTAAGCACTGTAAATGCTAAACCACTGCTCCAACCCATGAGAGATTTCTTGAACACAATATAAAATGTACAAAATATAGAGGAATAGATTAATAAAATATACTACATTATAACAACAACAAAAGCCTCTGTCCCACTAATGTCCCAGTGTAACAATCAAATAAACATACATAGATAGTTGCAGACTGGGAGAGGATATACAAATTAATAAACAGAAAAGAATTCATGAGGAAAATAAGACTTAAGTGCCACACCCAACTGGATAAAAAGGAAAGGATCTGAACTTAAGTACCAATTAGCAAATTAAAATATTACTGACAAGTAATAAGAAACATTTAAATTAAGATAACAATAAGAGGGGTTAGAGAGGTGGCTCAGCTATTGAAGTGCTTGCCTGGCATTCATGAGGATCTGGGTTTGAATTCCAGCACCACATACACAACTAAGTGTCAGAAAACAAAAATCAGATGGAAAAATAAGTAAAATTCTCCCTCTCTCTCTCAAAGGTAACAATGTGATAAAATTTCACACCCACTACTTTGGCAGGTAATAACTCTGTGTTGGTGAGAAGGTAGGAAATGGAGACTCATCTCTGCCAGTGAGAATATAAATTCCTGCAATCCTTTTGGAAGGCAATTTACATATATCCATTGAATTTTTAAAAGCACGTATTGGGAGACCAGAAACCAATATTTTGTAACCAACCTTGTAGGATGGATTCTCAAAACTATGAAGAATACAACTTACATAAAATTTTAAACATTAACTAAAAATAAACAGATTATAACATGAAACTATGCCTTGAAATGCAAACTGAACCAAACTTGGAAAGTCCCTGAATATCAAAATAAACTATTTGTAACTGATTGAGGTAAGAATGGTAAGCCACTAGATGATTTTGAAACTAAAGTAATAACAGAAGTTATTCCTTAAGACTGTCTTGCTGAGATGTGAATATCATTTGGAGGAATCAGTGACCAGTCAGGAAACACTGCATTCATCTGGGAATAGACTATAAAAGCTGAACTGGGGATGATGTGACCAATTCACAAGAGAAGACAGAGTTCAGAGATATCCCATCTGATGAGTCAACCTCTCTGCCTGCTGCCCTTCACTCTCATTACTTTCTTAACACCCAATACCTCTGCTCCACTAAGAACACTTTGGCTCTCACTAGTCCCTACTGACTGTTAGCCCCCGGAGCTTCCAGGATATCTTGCTCAAGGTAGCCTTTAGGACCACGCCTGACTCACAACGTGATTTTCCTGGCCTTTCCTGAGATCTGCCTGTGTGCTCAATCCGTAGCATTTAACTCCGTTGGAACATAGCTTTGCTGAATTCTCTTTCATGTTAAACCAAAGAAACAAAGAAGTTCACCCCTCAATTTTCTTTTTATCTTTGATTGTTTGAACACTGGGCGTGATACCTTCAGAATTCTAACACCTCCGTAAGTTAAACAGTATTAGTGATTAAAAGCATCAATACTTTCAACAAAGTTAATGTCCTGGGAACTAGCAAAAGCCCTTCTAGATATACGTTTCTAGAGAATCTTTCACACATGTGAACACAAGGACATGTGTGAGAATGTTCTTTCCAGTATTGTTACTTTGCAAAATTTTGAAATAAACTTTAATGTCAATCAAAATAGGATAGATACGATGGAACACCAAAGCTAAATGGATGAAGAAAGCACATTTATGGAGGATAATGAATCTTTCTAAAGTTAAAGTAGGGGGAAGGTCATATACTGTGATAAAATTTTTGAACATATCAGTAGTAGAAGCATTATAACATGCAAGAGAAGAATTGACACAAGCCTCATGCTAGCAGCATCTCTGGGGGCTGAGAAAAGAACAGCAGGGACTGGGTAGAGGTTTGGCTATGTCCTCAATGTTTTATTTCTCAAAAGAACACGAGAAGAATATGAACAAATGCAGATATTTCCTAAAGAGAGTTGATAGCAAAACAGGGTTCATTGTACTCTTTTCTGCACTTTCATATGTGATCAAAACAATTTTAGTTAAGAAAATTCACAAGCGAAAGCATACGCTTTGAAGTCAAGATGACCTTGATTTTAAAGATAGCATCTCCACTTAAGAGCTATGTGGTTGAGTAATAGCAGCCCCCTCTAGCTCTAGGGATAAAGGAGAAAACGGGTCCAGTCCTGTCACAGAGTCTGGCATAAAATTAGAGGCTCAACTAATATTGACTTTTTTTCTTCCTCTTCACCTTATTAGAAGTATAAGGAAGACTCAATGAGTGTCATAGACTTTTAAAATCTTATCTATCTCTGACACAATTTGCATATTAATATAACATTAAAATTTATCTTCCTTTGGGGCCTGACAGTTTATAGCACCTCATATGTTTCCAAATGTTTTTTATAAAATAAGCTTCATTATTCTTGTTACATAAAAGTGACTCCAAAAAAATATTTGATTGAATATCTGCTATGATCTTCACGAAAGTAAATTATTAGGACAATAAATTTTAATCCTTTATTAAGACAATGATGCATTTTCAAGATTAACCTTAAAAGCAAAAAGTTCTGTGAAAATGCATTATAGGAAACCATTCAATAAACCCTTGAAACATACATTTCAGCATTACAGGTTAAACTGCTAACCAAAAAAATATGAAACCTTCTGGAAGACTTCAAAATAAGCTCACATCCCTTCCAAGTCTATTTTTCTGGAATCATTTATTCAGTCTAATTTTATGTATCTAACCCTAAATTTTATGAGTAAAACTCCAAAACTTCTGATGGGTATGTAAAAAGTTTCCATTTTATTTGCAAGCTACACTTTCTTTTCATTTATAAGGTCAACCAAAGGCTAAAGCAATGAAATTTAACCTTTATTTGAACACACCCTAAATAGAAAAGCTGTTTCCAGTCTTCTTCCTTGGGTTAGGCTAGAATATTATTAGTGTATAATATGAACATATTATAATATGCATTTCAATGTTATGCATAGGTAAAGACAATATATAACAGGAAATTGGGAATAAAATTTCAAACCCATTTCCAAACATTCTGATTTCAATTTAAAAGGCAAAAATCACATACTGATCTTATTTTTAATAATTAAGAACCACTTGAACAACATTGGTTTGATTAATAACCATATAAAATACTTATTTTATGTTTTAAATACTCATTACAATTTCTTTTTCAATAGAAGAGATTTCTTTATGTTGTTGTTATAAGAAATTCACTAATTTTTGTAATATTCAGGTTGATTTTTAAAATGTCAACTTAGGCAAATGTTTCCATATGGTTATTTTCCCAACCAGAGTTTCTTTTCTAAATTTTATATTGTCCTTACGTGGGATTATTTATAACACAGCTCTTGCAAATCAAATGCATTTAACTTAAATTAGTTCATCTCAACACTCACTGAGGTTAGTTTTGGGTTATTTATGGTTCTCTGCAGTACTGTTATTTTCTCTCCACTTTTGAAATGAGTTGCTGTAGTAGAAATGTTGTTATGATATGTCAACAACAAGACCTAATGAAAGTTACTTCATGTGCAATACACCTCTTTCCTAGTACCATCTGTGACCATGAGGTGATTATCTTGATCAGGTGCTGGCTGTGGAAACTCTGTGTCTCACAGGTAGGAACATGCACACCTAGGAGTGGAGGTAACCTGACCTGGATGGAATTTCACATTGCAAGAAGTAATGTATTTAATATTTGACCCATTAGATGAAGAATTTCAGAAAAATATGAAATACCTCTTGTATTTTTTGATGGATATTTTGTGCTATTTTGATTTTCAAAGATTGTTCCCCATCCCCCTGTGGTCCTTGTTAAAAAAAAATTCTCCATCAGATTAAAAATGAAGTTGCATATTTTAAAGTTTAATCAAATATCAACTTTCTCTGGTTCAAAGATTGAAGCTTGCTTTGGAGTTTAAATGTGAATGATATAATTTTATAAATTGGTGTGTAGCTATTGTCAAAATTCCCTTTCAAATATATAGATATAGAAATAAAACAATCTGGGATGGGGTAAGAAAATGGGTGACATTGGTCAAAAAATATAAAGTACCAAATATGTAGGACGAAAAGTGAAATCTCTAATGCATGAATGAGAACTATGGTTAAGACCAGTATATTGTATCCACATTTTTTGCTAAATGTGTAGATTATAGCTGTTCTTGCAGGAGGGAATTTGTAATTATGTGAGATGATGGATATGCTAATTTGTTCCATTAGTAAGTGTTTTACTATACCGCTATATAAATTCTTATATATCATCTTGTTATATACCTTAAATATACACAATAAATACAATATTAAAAAATTAAAACTGATTGTGGAGCTTGACACTAATTCTCCTTTTCTGGACTGCTGAAGCTATTTGCAGGTCACAGCCATCAGTTATTTCAAAGGAGGTATTCAGCGGCCTTGGGAAAAACTTTCCTGCCCCCAATCTGTGCCCCATACAATTGCCATATAGTTCTTGGAATCTACCACTCCAGAAATTCCCATCACTTTCAGCGAGTAGTCCATCAGGTGAGCACCTGCCTACCTACTCTTGGTAAAATCTGTGTCTCCTCAGCCCCTCTCCTTCACTAACCAGCTCACACACAGTTGATCCAAACATCTCCCTAACTCTTCCCCACTCCTTCAGTCGCGCCCGGCTGCTTTACATACACCTCAACTCCAGCTGTTGGAAGCCAGGTCCTACAATCTTTCTCCCTTGTCTCCTCAATCACTACTATCATATTTCTTTTGTTCTAGCCACATAATTTCTGACCTTTCCTGGAACATTTCTGACTGTTTCAGGACTCTATGAGTTTCTCTTCCCGGCTGTAATTTTCTTCTGATTAGTCTGTAAGAAAGCCTACTCCCAGTCAATGGTCACCTTAAATGCTGCCACCTCCCGAACTGTGTTCCGACAGCACATCTCTTACAACCGGACCGTGTTTTAGTATGTCCACTTTTTAACCACAGCCCTTTCTCCCACAAGACTAGGGTGCCTGAGCATATGGGTGACCCATAGTCATCTGGGTTCCTGGCAGGGCTGCTTCATGTGTCACAGATGCAGCGTGCCTGGCAACCGCAGGAGCTCCATATATCCTTGGTGAATAAATGGCTGATCAAACTGCAATTTAGGAGTGAAACATCAATCCACTGCTTCCAAGCACGTTTATTAGGTGCCTCTCTGGGATTAGAAGTACCAAGCAGCAAGGGAATACTAGGGGTGGGGGGACCTTGATGGATCAGAGGAGGACAGAAGGCAGCAATGAGGCCATCAGCTACATGGAGGTGTCAGGGCCAGGCCAGGTCAATGAGATCACAGTAGGAAGCTTGAAAAGTACCAAGAGAAAGAGAAAGGAGGAAGGGAAAGGAGGAGTTATTTTAGAATACCTGGATCATTTAAATGACTGCTTGTGGATACATTTTTTTAATTGGGGTAAAATTCACATAGCATAAAAGTTACTGCTTTAAAATGGAAAATTCAGTGGCACTGAGTACATTCACCATCTTCAATAGCAACCAGGAGTGACAGTGGAATCTCATGAATCACATCTTTATCCCCCGCTCCTGCCTCTGCAGTCTCCCTTCAGCAACTGAGTATGCTTAATAACTATCTTCAGCCTTCACCTCGAGGCCAAGTGGGTGTGAGGTGTGAATGCCCTAGAGGCCTGAATACAGCCTAATTCTGTACAAATGTGTGACAGTGAGAGAGGGGTGGGAGATGACAGCTGGATAGGCAACGGTGGATCCAGACTTAAACCTACATTTCTGCACTGGCATCTGAGACAAGGAATACTTTTACTGTGGCCCTTCTGTATACAGTTTCAGGTGGAAATGACACACAAAGATAACCCCCTTATTTCAGGGAGGAGCAATAAGAAAACCCACATGAATGGTGTAGAATTGGGCCAGAGTAGCTTCTACCTGGTCTCCCAAGGAAGTGTGTGCCTGACTGGCTGTGCGTGCACACATGTGTGTGACTAAACTGAGATTGAACTACGAATCAGTGTGCTCTCTCTGGAAGGTGGTGGATGTTGGTGAGACTTGGAAAAGTGTGAGTTATGGTTCCATCTTCCCCATGCTAATTGCTACAACACCCCATGTGTTCCTAACCACAATGTCTATTCGGAAAAGGAGAAGCGCACAGTGGCATAGACTAGCATCCTCTCTAAATATCTGAAATGTGATGAGCACAACCAAAGAACATGCTTCTCTAAAAAAAATTGAGACCAAGTGACTATGGATCATGATGCATTATAATAAATGTAATAAAGGGTACAAGAAGAGAGCTCATCAAACACGAAAATCACAACTGACCCCCTGGGCAGGTATATGACATTACTTTTTATTTTTAGACTACCTTTCTTCCATAAGAAATTCATTATTATAATAATTCTTATTACTTTAAAATGAATCATAGCTGTGTATTTTGAAGCTAGAAAATGCATCTCAAACTACCCTGACCATCCTATCACCATGTTGTCCACAAATGCTTAGTCCCATGTAATTCCAAATGACAAAAGGGAACAAGCTTCCAATGCCCTCATAGAAAACAGTCCATTGCAGCAGGAATAATAGACTGTTAGGAGATTGATCTCGATACCCAGTACGTGGTTTCCTTCCAATAACATTGTCTGTGGCTTGCTCATTTTAAGGTGTGACTTAATGGATGCTGTGAAACCAAATCGCGCTTTCTAGCTCCTGTAAGAATTCAGTGCTTCTAGGTATTAAATTTGTTTTCTTAGTGACATCAATTTGTCTCAACATTTCCATCAGGTATTCTGAGTTTCTCATGAGTAGAATTTTAATGACATAATCTGAAAGAAAAAAAAAACAACCTTTGGACACTATAGTAGTATAATCCAGTTTCTCCCTTGCTGTATCTTGAGGGGGGTGGAGAGAACAGTTCAGGTAGGAGGAAAACACAAGGGAAAAAGGGGGCCTTTTGGGTGAAACTGGGGGCAAATGAGAAAAAACTCTTTGGTGAAATGCATCCGCGGGGTGCACCAACTCTCCGTCTTCCAGCCTTCTTTACTTCCCCACCCTTTTGACTCCCCACCTGCAAGATCAGCTGCTCCAAGGAGCAATTTATAAAGTTGCAGCTCATATTGTGGTTGCAGTTCCAGAATTGACATGAAATTAAATCAGTCTTGAGTGCTGTAGGATACAAAAGCTACCTTCCTAGTTTACTGAGCCCTTCAAGACTCCTAATAAATCTTAGAAAGGTAGCATTCCACCACCGACTGCCAGCTTCTCCCTTCACAAAAGGACCTTGAAATGGAAACAACGAAGTTTTCTTTGAGTCCATATTTTATACCATGGAGAAAAAGGACGCACATGGAAGCTGCATTCTTAAGCTTCCTTTTCCAACCTGCAGCAGGCACTTCTCATGAGACAACGTAAAATGAGCCCTTAACTTACTCCTCCACCTTCCAAATTGCCGAGGGCACATGGTATAGGAAAACGTCTATGAAAAGTCGACTGTACCCACAAAGATTCTTTATTGCTTTCCAAGAGCACAAGACAAGCCTTAAAAAAAATCTGTGAACTGATAGATACGTCTTGGCTACAAATAAGGAGCCCCTGAATTTTCACGGCCACACGAAGCTTATTATTGAGGGCTAAGCACAAGGTGACTGGGAAGGAGTCAGAAGCAGATGTTGTCAGACGGCTATGCTGAATTTAACCAGTGGTCAGTCTTGTTTTCCCAAAACTTGAAATTTAACATTAAAAATAGGTCACAGAGTTAGTCATCGAGTCTTCACTTGGTGCCATGTGCTTTGCAAGACATATTATAGGAGGGCTGGGGATGTAGCTCAGTTGGTAGAGCACTTGCCTAGCATGTGCAAGGCCTTGGGTTCAATCCCCAGTACAGCCAAAACAAAACAACACAAACAAATGAAAACATATTATAGGTATTGACACTTAATTTTCCACAAACTTCTCTTAGTGAAGTCTTATTAGGATCCCCTGTGATGGTTAGTTGGTGTGTCAACTTGACTGGGCTATGGTACCCATGGAACCCAGAGTCTGGTCAAACATCAGAATGGAAGTTGCACATGAAGGTATGATTCAATGTGATTAACACTGACGTCAGTAGGGCCTGACACTTACCATGCATGAGACCCTGAGCTCAATCACTAGCTTCAGAAAAATAATTAGTAACAGCCTGAATTACGCAGTTTATCCTCTATCTCCACAAGATGGATGAGCCTCATCCCATCAGTTGAAGGCCTTAAGAGAAGAAGACAAAGTGTCCCGAGGAAAAGGGAATTCCACCTCCATACTTCCCTTGGGCTTGGCTGCAATGTCATCTCTTCCCAGAGTCTCCAGCCCACCAGCCTTCACAGCTCCATGCACCAATGATTTAACATAGTTTTTCTCTAGACAACTATAAATTTATACATCTGTACATCATCTTTGTATCTATATTCATATCTCCTACTGGTTCTTTTTCTCCTGAGAACCCTAACACATTCTCATTTTACAAATGGTGACGCAGAGGTGATATGACATGCCAAAGGCCATCCAGCTTATTAGTGGCATGGCAGAGTGTGGGCTGCCCATTCTTTCTGGCCGCATCCTTCTGGTTTCTCCTTGCCTGTGGCCAAGCAAGGGACCTGTGAAGATCTGGTTGTATTTAATCCTTTCATCAGTTTGACTGGAAAGCTTTTCACTGCAGCCCACATGAGGGAAACCGATTTGCTCGGGATGAATGTGGCCACCAATGCGTTATTTCCCTCAATCTAAACAGAGCCTCAGACACACTTCATTGATCACGCCTCCAAGCTGAAAGGTCCCCTTAATGCTGGCCCACAAATATTATGTTTCTCAGGCAGCCCTGTGCTGTCAGCCACATTTCCTGATCTGCTCTGATTAGATATATAAACAGCTTCAGTAAAACAGAGTCTGAGCTTTGCTGTTAAAAATATAAGATAAGGCTTCCATAAAGATTCATCAACAGCAGAGGTG
>PVKS010041629.1:0-15903 GCA_004027875.1 Aplodontia rufa
GGGAAGAGAGGGAGTGGACACTCAGATGTGCACCTCTGGATAGGTCACGCGTGTGTCCCACAGGCTCACTTCCTTTAGGAATAGTTCCCAAAATTAGCAGACGCAGGTGTGCACCTTCCCAAATCTCCAACGGCGATCACGGATTTGGTGATTTCTTCTTTCCCTGTTCTCACTTGGCTTCATGTATTTCGAAACTCTTGTGTTAGGAGCACATGGGTTCTATTTAGGGCCTCTAGGTCTTCCTGTATATTATCCCTTTTATTATTCAAAATGTCCCCTTTTGTTGCTTATGATATTCCTTGCCTTATGATTTACCTAGTTATTAATGAATCAATATAGCTATTCTTTTTATTTTTTTAAGAGTGAT
This sequence comes from Aplodontia rufa, assembly GCA_004027875.1. Taxonomy (NCBI): domain Eukaryota; kingdom Metazoa; phylum Chordata; class Mammalia; order Rodentia; family Aplodontiidae; genus Aplodontia; species Aplodontia rufa. The sequence continues at coordinate 368 of PVKS010041629.1, forward strand.
GGACAGTGAGAGAGAGAGAAAGAATTAATTTTATTTAGTTTGTCATGTGGCCTTCATTACTCAAACATTTCATTGCGTATGTGGTGCTGGGGCTCGAACCCGAGTCCTTGTGCATGCCAGGCAAGCTCCGTAACCCCTGAGCCACTGCTCCAGCCCAAGGGGATGTCTCTTATCAATAGTATAGAGAAGCCAGGCACAGTGGTGCCCGCCTGTAATCCCTGCAGCTCGGGAGGCTGAGGCAGGAGGATCCCAAGTTCAAAGCCAGCCTCAGCAACTTAGCGAGGCCCTGTCTCAAAATAAAATATAAAAAGGGCTGGGGATGTGGCTCAGTGATTATGCGCCCCTGGGTTCAATCCCTGGTACCCCACCCTGCAAAAAAACACAAAAAACTAGAGAGAGAGGGATTTTGCTTCTTTGTGTTTGCACACTTTAAAAGTCTTTAATGCAGGCTATCGAATGTGTTCCCTGGGGAGGTCACAGAGATGCATCTCCTACCACGGTGGGCAGCGAGCACTTTGCCTCTCTGAGTGCTCCTGTCTCCTCCACCTGCATGATGCTGGGTGTGCCCAGGGGCACCTGCGCTGAGGGCTGGCAGTGGTTGCAGGAAGCTGAGGTGGGGACTGGGGAGGGAGGGTCTCTCCTGATTCTGCTGCTCTAGGAGCTCATGGTCACTTTGCTGGTGACACACTGGCCCTCTCCAGGCTGGTAATTAGGGAAGAAATGAATTGCAGTTCATTTTTAGGGAATGAACTGGGAGCCAGGTGTGGGGAAAGAGTGGTAGGATTGGCCCCCTCAGCGTGGTCCTTGGAGTGCAGCAGAACCATGCTCTGGATGTCCCCAAGGCCTGGCCAGCAAACATTCAGGACCCTGCCTCAACGATTTGAGTAGTGTTGGTCTGAGCACAGAGCTCAGGAGTAAGGTTGCTCCAAGTCCATCCCTGGCTCGTATGCTGTGTGACCTTGGGCAAGTTACACACACTCTCTGTGCCATAGTCTCCTCACCTATGAGGACAACAATAATAGCAGTAATTAGCCCATGGCTGTACGTGAGACTTTAAATAAGTAACTATTAAACAGCCCAGCACCTGGCACATGGTAAAGCTCTGATAAATATATGATCGTTGGTACTATTCTTTGCAAGCTGCCAATCCAAGGTAGAAGCACGCAGAGGTTTGTGTACACACCTGTCATTTACACCCATCATTCCTGCCCATAGCACAGCAGCCACACACACCTTGCACACCCAACAGGGACAGCAGCAGGTGGCGGCGCCCAGGCAGGTTGATCCATTCAGCCAGGGGAGGCAGATTCAGAGGCTGCAGGGTGGAGGAATGCGAAGCCAGGACACCTCTCCCATCACAGGGCAGCCCATCACAGCAGCTGGGTCCTCAACAGGACACCTCTCCCGTCACCGGGCAGCCCATCACAGTAGCTGGGTCCTCAACAGGACACCTCTCCCGTCACCGGGCAGCCCATCACAGCAGCTGGGTCCTCAACTCCCAAGCAGGGCTCCTATGGGCCAGCTCCGCAGGTGATCCTGCCTCTTCCCTCTGTCCCTCCAGTGCTGCTGTGACAGGGACTCCCCGCTGCCACTCATTTCTTGTTTATCATATCACCCTCCTCTGGGGTTCGTCTCCATCTCCTTTGTGGTCACTTCCCTGCATTCTATTTCTTATGTCTTCAAAAATCAGACAGAAGAGAGATTAAAGGTGGCTCACACCGCACCTCCTTTAATCTTAGCAACTTGGAAGGCTGAGGCAGGAGGATCTCAAGTTTAAGTTTCAATCCCTGGTACAAAAAAAAAAATCAGGGTGCCAGGGTGTTTGCTGGGCAGGGTGGTGCACACCTGTAATCTTAGTGACTTGGGAAGCTGAGGCAGAGGGTCGCAAGTTTGAGGCCAGCCTGGACAACTCGGTGAGATCCTTGGTAACTCTGCAAGACCCTGCCTCAAAATACAAATTAAAAGAGACTGGGGATGTAGGGCACCCCTGGGTTCAATCCCCAGCTCTGCAAAAAAGTCACTAGGGTGCCTATGGTCTTCTTGGTTGGATCCTCAGTGACACAGCCGACAGCAGCACGGTCACTTCACTGGGCCCTGAGCGTCTGCCTGACACCGTCTCTCCTGCGCTCCGCTCTCTCTGACCGTGCAGATGCAGTGGAGGTGCAGATACACGCATGAGCAGAAACTAAGTCTCCAACAGCGGAGCGGCAGACGTCCAAAGAGCGGGGCTTTATTTTTGCGGGGCTGGGAATTGAACCCAGAACCGCATGCTCAGTGCTCTAACCCTGGACCACATCCCCAGCGCAGAGAACCTGACTTTGGTTCCACCGGCTGGGGTTGAGGCGATGGCCGGAGGTGCAGGCTGAGGAGACGCTGGTGCTGCTTTCTGCCTGCGTAGACTCAAGTCCACACGCGCACAGCTGGACAGGTACCCAAGAACTTACGCACAAACACAGGTTTGCACTATGTGTGCACACTTTCCCATGTGTACGCAGAGATATGGAAAAACGCTTGTGCACCCAGAGAGGCACATGCGGAAATGGACGTGAGCACCCGTCCATGCACACACGCATGTGCAAACTGGACACGCAGGCACGCAACGCAAGCACAACCGCACGCTGAACAAATCCTACACCGGGGTTCTAGAAACCCCACCACCTTCACGGGCGTGTTCCATGCTCCCCAGCTACAGAGCTCATTCCTAGGTCTCCCCTAGGATGCTTGTGGTAGACAAGGAGACCCAGGGACAGGACTGCACACCTCACGTGGAGAGTCAGGGGTTCCTGAGGCCACCGTGAGTTGGCAGCTGGAATGCCAGTGTCCGTTTCCCCAGCTTGGGAGGACTCCATCCTGACAGCCCAGCTTGGCTCAAGGAAAGATGGGAAGTCGGGGCACAAGGATAGATTCCCATTTACTCCCTGTGGCAAATGCCAGAAACCCAGATCCAAAAGATAATCTAGAAGGGAAACTTGCTGGCTTTTGTTAGCTTCAGGTATGGCTGGACCTAGGTGCTCAATGACTTCACACACTTTCTCTGTCCCTTATCTCTGTGTGCCTCTGTGGACTCTATTTCTGGTGCCCTCTTCCCTTGTGGGAGGAGGAAGGGTATAAGAGTCACTGAGAACTGCATGCATGTGTGTGAGTTGATTTCTCAGAAAATTTTGTCTAAGCCAGGCATGGTGGCGTGCACCCAGCACTGAGAGTCCTGCAGGAGGCTTCGGTTTTGGACTAGCCCTCAGCACTGGGCCCCAGCACCAGGCCAAACCAGTATGGAGACACTCATGATAAGTGCCATAATGCTTTTCCAAGAAACAGGAGTTCACAGCAACCAATCACAAGGGCTGCGGATTACCTGGGTTGGCAGCTGAGGAAGTCCCCTCCACTTTGTGCTCTATATGGAAGTGACTCTGAAACAACCAATCCACATTCTGATGTGTTTCTGCTTCCCTCAGCACTTCTCTGTCTATAAAATCAACGTCCTCAGCGTGGCTCATCGGAACACTCATTGTTTTATAGGATGAGATGTTGCCCAATTCTAGGATCACAAATAAAAGCCAATGAAGATCTTTCATTCTGTTGTGATTTGACAGCACTACGGGGAGGAGCGATGGCGTGGGCCTGGGCAGCTGGGGCTGAGGCTCTGGTACACACACAGGACAAGAGAGCATGGCAGAGAGAGGTCAAGCAAGGGTCTGGGTTCTGAGTGAGGCTCTGCAGAGCTGCCATTGGGTCCCTGCCCCACACCTCCTTCCCACCCTGCAGCCTTTGCCTGGAGAAGTGCCCCCCCTGGACTGCCCTGGACCTGCTTCCCTACTGTATTTTTTGGCTCCAGGACCCCACCAGCTCCCAGGGCTGGGTTGGCCATGCAGTGATCTCGTGAGGCTACTCCTCCAGTTTCCATCCCGTGACACCTCTTCATCTGAGGCCAGGAGAGTGCTGCCACCCCTACCAGCCTTCTCCAGCTCATTCCCACAGAGAATGTGGCTCTGTGGAGCTCTGAGGCCACAAGGGGTCATTCCGCTATCCTCCTCCTCCGATCGATTGCAATCCTGCTAGACTCTGACTCCCACTGATGGTGGGGACAGGAGGCTGCTGCAGGCAGGGGACTGTTGAAGCCTGAGACCATGAGTTATCCTGGTGGCAGAGGAGAGGCTACTTAGCAGAAGCTGTGGTGGCCCAGCCAGCCTCTGGATACGTCCAGGAAATAACCTCCATCCTGTGAATCAGGAACCGTACTCAACAGGCACTGCGAGCCTAGGGGAGGCTCACTGCCCAGCGGAGCGAGCTGGTGGAGGCTTGTACAGTACCCAGCCCACAGGATCCACAGCACCCAGGATCCCTAGCTAACCCCTGGAGAGGAGGATGGTCATCTGGAAGTTATTCCCAGAGACGTGGCAGTTGGACAACGCTCTGGTTGCCAGAGGCTTCTGGGGGAGTCTCCAAAGGGCTGGCTGTTTCTGGCTGGAGGGCAGCTTTGATGTCACTGAGAAAGGTCAATGCGCCAGGTGACCTTGACCCCTCCTCCGCGAAGGGCTCAGGCCAGGCCACTTTCACTTCTCCCCAGACACTTGCCCCTGGGTGATTCTGGAATGTCTCCCTGTGGGTTGAGAAGCTGACCCAGGACTTCTGGAGAGGGCGTCTCCCAGGCCGTCCTGCTCTCAGCAGATATGCAGCCCGACTGAACCAAACTGCTTGATATACCTGCCCAGACGGGCACCCCGAGTCTCACCCTCCCCTGGGGCTTTGCGTAGGAGACTTGGGGAGGAGCAGAGATGTTTGTGCTGCAAAGATGAGCCAGACTTCAGGCTCTTGGCTCCAAATGGCTCGGGGACTCCCCAGGTGAACGGGAAACCCAAGGTCAGCAGCAGTGAGGTCAGAGCATCCCAGGCTCCGCCCCAAAGCGCTTGCATTGAGGAGATGCAGGCTGCTGCGTGGTTGGGGAGGTTTGGCCCGGGGATGTGGATGAAGGCCGACTGCAAGGTCAGTGTTGGACACCAGGAAGCAGAGCGCACCCGTGACTTGGCTCTTCATCTACCCCTCAATCCCTGAAGCCTTATCTCAGCCACTAGCATCACCCACACCCACGTCGGAGATTCTTCCCGGGCCCAGTCAGATTCAGGCCCCGTTCACCTGAGCTTGTCCACCTCCCCTTGGTCTACGCTGACACCTCCATCTGAGAGCGAGCGGCATGGTCAAGATCCGACAGTGCTGCTTCCTGCTTGAGACCTAGCTCCCCGAACCCCACTTCTGCCTTTGCAGCCCTGCCTCCTCCACCCCTGCTGTACTCTTCTGGAGCAGCGTTCCCCCAGCTGGGGACCACGCTGCCTCCTCCCTGAGCCACATCTGGGACCCGCTCCACCCAGTCTCTGGCCTGTCCCATCAAGCATCCAGTCAGGTCTCAGATCTGAGGGCAGGGGGACACTCCGGAAAGCTGGCCTGCTCCCCGGCTCCATCCCTAGAAAGACCTGCTTTCCCGTCTTTCCACTGCATACCTGCTTCTGCGGCGGCCTTCGGTGCTGCAGTGTAATTACGGGTTTCCATGCCATCTCCCCTGCTAGGCTGGGCACTCCTCGAGGGCAGCAGCCTGTCTTATTCAGCTCTGCAGAGGGCTGGACAGAGTGTAGGCGGCAGTGACTGCTTGCCAGTGACTGAATGACTGAAAACAAAGACACCTGCTTTATTTGCTTTCGGACGGTAGCACACTCTGTTTCCCAGCGCATGGTGGCCCCAAGCTCAGGGACATAGGTAGGTGCCCAACAGGAAATGGCCGGGCACAGTGGCTGTGGCCTGGGGTCTGTGGTCCCATGATTGGTCCCTTCTTCAGGGCTCCAAGTCGCTGCCAGGGCCAGGAATGATGGCTGCTCCTCAACCCTACAAAGAGAACGGTGGGTCAGAGTTCAGGCAGGGCCCTGCTCCCCAGAGGCCTCAACCCCACTTTCGGAGCTCCTCGCAGAGTGACCACTTCCCTTCCTCACCTGCTGGCCCCCGTGAACCTTGGGCCTGAGTCTCTCTGTGGTGCCAGCAGGACACAGGCCCTCACATGCTCCCACAGCAATACCAGCTACACACGGCACCCCTGCTCCCTTCCCTTCCCGCCCCTGCGACAGCACGTCCGACACACGTCCCGCCGCCCTTCTCTGCCTCACCGAGGTCTTCCCTCTTTTCTCGAACAACTCAGGACTGCGAAGGTGAGAAACAGAGCCTGCTGGTGTCCAAGGGTCTGCACAATCAGATTCCTGCTGCCGTGGTGCTTGGCTCTGAGATGCTGTGTGCGCCCACACGCAGGCGCAGGCCTTGGGCCTGCAGAGCGCCCCACAGGTGTCCGAGCTAATCCAGGGCTTAGCAGGCAGCTTCCTGAGCCTCACTGGGGGAAGCAGGGCTGGGGCCACCCCAGTTCCCTGGCCAGCAGGACAGTGGTCCTCTGCCACCTGACTGCTTTCACAAGCAAATCCCTCGTGGGGATCCTATGCTCTCCTGTGCCCAGCTCTACCAGGAGGTTGGCAGAGGGCAGCCAGGTCCCCCAGAACCTTCTGTATCTCAGGCTCAGGGTGGCATCTGCGTGTCTAGGTACAAGGATGAGGATTAAGTGGAACGCACTGTCTCAGAATGCACAGACGCAAGCTCCGAACGTGGCTCAGGGGAGCTGGGCTGGCCTCTGCTGCGGCCAGTTCATCTCTAATTTCCTCACCGGTCGTGTTGGGGAAGAGGCCGGGAAGGCGCTGGGCCTGGCAGTGTCCCAGAGCCTCTCTCAGGCGTGCTGGAGTGGCAGGGACACTGCGGGGGATGCAAGCTGTCTGCCTTCACAGTGCAATGAAGATGCTGGGGAGATGCGTTTGTTGGGACACGCTGCGAGGGGCAGGCAGGGGCTGAAAACCCTAATAAGGGGCGGATGGAGATCGGAAGCAGAGTCCAGAGTGGGGACTGGAGGAGAGAGGGGCTGCGTCTGCTGAGAAGTCAAGGGGCCGTGGCAGGACGTGGGTCTTCCTTCAGTGAAGTCTGGTCATGGTGGGCCGGAACTTGGGTGGCCCATCCATGGGGCAGGGGAATGGGAAAGCCTGCACCTTGCTGAGGGGTGGAAGGCAAAGCGCGGGTTGGTGTGAAGGGGCGGCCCCCTTGGTCCAGCCCTACCTACCCAGAGGCGGGTGTCAGGACTGAGGCCCACAGGAATGGCCGGGGACATCTTTCGTGATCTTTCAACTTGAAACTGAGCAAACAGCTTCCCAAGCTCCAGGTGGAGGGATTCCCTGTCTCCTACCTTGCGCGCAGCTGCCGTTGTGCTCTTCTGGCCTCTAAGGGACAGCTGGCACATGTGTGGGCAGCCCAGGTTGGGCCTTGGCAGAAGGGGCCACACTGAGGCTGTGAGGACCTTGTGGTTCAGTGGGGAGACACAGCAGGAGAGCACATGGCCTCTGATCTCACCCCTTCCACCGCCCAGTGCTGGGGATGGAACCGGGGCCTTGCACATGCTGGGTGAGCACTGCTGCACTGAGCCACATCCCCAACCAGTGAAACCGCCTGTTTCATCACAGGTATCTATGGCAGCTCCTCTCCCAATTGCGGGGTGGGGGAGCTTTTCTGGTAAAGACAGCCCTGCCCTGCAGGTTTTTCAAAGCATTTTAACAAACGCAGCACTGCTCTGGTAGAGCGCAAGGGAGGAACCCCTGGAGCTCACGAGGCTCCCCTTGGCAGAATGTGGTGTGTTGGAGTGGGGAAGGGCTGGACAGCCTTGTGGCGTGGAACGTGTTCCTGGGCCTGGGCAGGACAGAACTGTCCTGGGAATGGAGCTGGAGAGAGTGGAAGGAGAGGGGCAGGGAGGAAGGCCGAGGCCCTGGGAACGCTTCTTAGGCATCCAGGACAATTGTGGCCTGCTGGCATGGGTGCTGGTGAGCGCATGCAGCCTGGGCTGTATGCGGGCGTGCACCTGCTCCCTCCAGGATGCCCACCCTGCATCCCGGGCCTCCCCTCTCCCCTAAGCCTAAATAGGTGCTCTTAAGAACTGGCTGGCCCGTGGCATGATGTTCCCCAGCCCAGCTGGGCAAAGCACCACGGAGCCACCTTTTCCTGGGCCGATGCCCAAGGCACACTTATGGGAGCAACCAGGCAGAGGCTTTTGAACTGGGGGGTAACTGAGGAAACCTAAGACCTAAGATCCCTCTCCCTTGGCAGACGCAGAGACCATAAGGTGGAATGTGTGACTCCGGCAGAGCAGGGCAGGCAAAGGGATGTCCTGTGCTGAGGGAGGACAGGGTGCCCGCAGCGTCCCCAGGACACCCCCGGGAGGCAGCCTGCTTACCTTGTGGGCCGCGCTCACGCAGCGCTGGTAGGCCTTGACCAGGTCTGAGCACAGCAGCACCTCGTGCAGGTGGTCGCCGTAGCAGCGGAGGATCTGGGCCTGCAGGCCTGAGCACACGGGCTCCACCCTACGGGGTCTGCAGGACAAGAGCAGAGCAGGCCAGGGTGACCAAGGCTGCTTCCCAGAGGCAGAGGAGGAAAACGACGCATTCACTCAACACCCATGTGCCTGACACTAGGCTAAGACACTGAAGCCTATCGTTCTAGAAACCAGAGAAAGGAGCTGGGCCAAGCCCCCTGCTGGGTGGCATGGGCTCGCACTGAGCAGACGCTAGGTGGACTGGGCAGTGGGTCTGGGGCCTCTTCCCCAGGGACTAGGGCCCTCATGACGTGAAATGGGATGTGGGCTTTGGCTCCAGCTGGGGGCCCTGTGTCCAGGACAGTCCTCTCAGCTGCGCCCAGGTCACCTCCTTCCTGGGCCTTTTCTGCATCCCTGGTTTACCTGGGACGATAACCATGTGATTTAAGCACTTTGTATTTAGATTTTTCATACATTTTCTCCTTGTTTTTAAAAATAAATAATTGCGAAACAATGAAACCTGAAACCTATCGAAATACTGAGAAAAAGTAAAAAAAAATGTCTGACTCACATTTCTTAGATATAACCACTGTAATATTTTGGGGTACTTTACTATTTTTCCTTCATCAAATTAGCTTTAGAAACCACAATAAATGAGGAAGCTCAGTGTGTGGGGGCGTGGGAGAGTACAGGGGATGAAATCCAGGGGTGCCCTCCCACTTGGCCACACATCTCCAGTCCTTTTTAGTTTCTATTTTGAGACAGGGTCTTGCTCAGTTGCTGAGATTGGCCTTGAACTTCAGTCCTCCTGCTTCGGCCTCCCCAGCTGCTGGGATCGTAGGTAAAAACCACCTCACGCGCACACATTCGGCTTTTTAAAATTACGAAACCAAAACAGACAACAAAAGAAACAAACAAAGAAAAAAAAACCAGGTGAAGTCGCTGATCCTAGAGCAGGTGACCCTCCTGGTTTCTGACTGATGTCCTTCTGCAGTCCTCTTCCCGCTTCCTTTGCCTCCTCCCCCACCGACGCACGTACTCTAGCACACGCACTCACACATACTCCCACATTCACAGACGTGCCAGGCACAACCCAGGTGCTTGCACACCCGCTCCCTGCTGCTTGTCGCAGCTCCATGGAACACATGCTGTGCTCTGTCACACCCTTGCACGCGAGGAAACGGAGGCAGAGTGGGGAAGGTCACGCAGCTAGTAAGTGGAGGAGCAGGACATATTTATTTACATAGTCTGGTCGCACTGTTTCTGCCTATTTGTTGCCTGACGGGCCAGGCTCGTGCAGGTTTGTCCCAGCTGCGGTGGACTCGCAGTAACACCCGACTCTGTCTTTCGGAATTCAACACCACTCACGGCTGAGGGCATCAGTGGGAATTGTAAAAAGGCAGAAAGCCGATCCTCAAGTTTCTTAGCAGTAAAAAGGGTTACTGTTATGCACGCTCTGCTCCACACACGCGAGGGGGCAGCTACGCCTGAGGCTTTCCTGTCCCGTACCTCTGCATTTCAGACACCCAGCCACGCAGCAGATGCTGGAACGGAGAGGGTCAGGATCATCTGAAGGTAACTTAAGCCAAGTCCATCAGTTAAGAACGGCGAATGCTCGGTGGCTCAGGGAATAAGATGCTTCACTCTGGAAGCATGGGGCAGGCACTGTCTGCCCAGCCCAGTGATGGGGCCTGGCCTGGGCCCTCCTTTCCCCCTGCACCATCCCAGGCCGCTGTCTTCATGCCTCCCCGCTTCTGCAGCAGAATTCAAGGAAGCAGGGAGGAGCAGGCCTCTGGGCGATCTCATTCTATCAGGCAGATCAATCTTTTCCTGAAACCCCATTCCCAGTTTTCTCCTTTTCCCATTGGTCTAAACTAGGTCATAGGCCCACCCCGAAAACACCCTCTAATGGAGGTGGGAAGCACCCACCACCCAATCTTACATTAAGACCAGTAAGATTCTTCCTCAAGGACTGAACAAAATTTAAAGATGTGGGAGTGCTGACCGGGCTACCTCGCCAAGCCAGCCACAAGGTAGGGGATGCATGAAGTGAAGAATGTCACGGGAGCGAGCCTTCTCCTTCCTGGAAGCGGGGACCCACTGCTGCATCAGGGCCTCCCACCCCACCCACTCCAGTCCTCGAGGCCACATCTCTGACTCACATCTACCCTGCATGGACGGAGTCTTAAAGAGTCTTATTTCAGGAGAAAGACACACAGCGGGTCCTCTGCATCAACCACCCGTCCTTACACATGCGAGACAGATGGGCCCTTGGATGCCGCCCTGTCCTCTGGGGCCCCTGGAGACTCCCTTGGCTGGCTTCCATCTGCTGCTGCGGAGGCATCTGGGGCAAGCCCACAGCTGGAGAACTTCAGGGTCACCCCCCATCCCTACCCAGGAGCTTGTAGACTGGATCTGCTTTTGTGCTGGACTCGTGAAAGCTGCCTCTCTCTGAAGGTTGGGGCTCTGGACGTCATCATGTCTCAGGCAAGTGCCTTCTGGGCACCCAGCTTCGGCCAGGGTTTTTCTGAGGGTCCCCTTAGGAGCCCTGTGAAATCCCAGGCTCTCTGGCCTGCAGCTCGCTGGCTCCCCTGCATGTTCTAATCCTGGCTGCCATCCTGGGAAGGCGGGTGGTACACCCTCCCTTCCGCTTGCAGGGTCAGTCCTGGAAGTAGGTGCCTCTGTGACTGCCAGACTCCTGGCGTGCTCTCTGGTCCCCTCCACATGGGCTGTCCTGCACATTTCTGCTCTTCCTTATGCGCTGCTCCTCTTCAGTCTGAGCCCCCTGAGGGCACCGATTCTGTCTTGAAGTGGTGTTGGACCCCCACCATCATGTGGCTCATAAGTGTGGCTCCTGGCTGTCCCCTGTAGACAACAGGCACTCAGCAGACACCAGGTAGGGGTGAGTGGCTCAGGGGAAGGTCCAGGTTCAATCAAGGTATTGCTGTTCTGAGCTACAACTCTGTGAGTCTTACTGATCTTCACAGTGTCCTGGGTGGGCTGGGTAGGGGCCCAGTGGCCCAGCCTGTGGCATGTGGCTGGTCATCTTGGAGCCAGAGCTCTGACCGGCTGAGCCTCACTCTCTACAGATGGACAACAGAGACTCTGATACTTATTATGAATTGTAAATGAGCAGAGGAGCAGATTGGTCACTTGTCCCTCTCCCCAAGGCTCAGTGGGGCTCTGCTCCTCCCTTAGCTCTAGGTGCCTGGATGGGGCCCCTGTACACTGCACGGCCAAAGCTCATAAAACACCAGTGGGCCCCAGGTCAGGAGAAAGTGGGCCGTGGTGAAATCTACCCCCTGCATACCAGTACCACCTCTGGGACTGTGAGGCCTCTCTCCTCGGGTTTATCAGGGACAATACGAGGAGGCAAATGGCAGGCGAATGTCAACTGGAAGAAATTTCACCCATTTGTCCACAGAAAGGCTCGGAATGAGAAAAGGCCGGGAGAGCACAGTTCCTGAAATGAACACTGGCTCCGCCTCGGGTCAGGGCTAAGCCTGCCACCGCCACTCTGCTTCACACAGCATGCAGAGCGGCTCAGACTGGAGCCACACCTGGGCTCGTGAACGGCTGCTCTTCCAACGCACCAGTGAAGGTTTCCAGCGAGAGCCGTGAACGTTCCGAGGTCAGAAACATTAGGGCGCCCTTTGTGTAGAGGTCTGCGTGGCTGAGAAGCAAAGGGATCATGACACCACCTGCGGGATGTCTGGTCTCTTGTGCCTCAGAGCCACCTTACCTCACCACCCCTCTTTCCCCATCTGCACAGTGGGAACGGAACTCCTCCCGGAGGCTGCGGATCGGACAGGAATGTGCAGGAACGCACGCATTGTGAGGTGCCTCTCATCAGCAACCCAGCGGCTCGTGTGGGAAACTGAGTCTGAGGGACAGCCAGCGAGTGGTGGGGTGGGGTGTGCTAGGTCTTAGTGGCCCTTGGTAGAGAAGGGGCTTCTAGAAGGAGCTTTGGGGAGGAAGAGCTCCAGACACAGAGCTTGGAAAGTCCTTTTTCTACACCCTCAGCCAATTCATTCAAGAACTGGTTCACACCTGGCCTGGGAAACAGAGATTTGGGCCTCAAGATCCAGACTGGGTTGGCATGGTCCCAAGTTGCAGGAAATTCAGTGAGAAATGAAGGCCCTCCAGGGAAGACACAGGACCTGGTCCCTGACAGCAACGCCCATCGTGCCCGTAGGAAACAGACCTCCGTTCACTCAAGCTTCTCAGGAGGCAGGAAGTGACTTCAGCTTTCCTGGAGCGCAAGCCTGTGCATCTGCTTTAAGTCAGCTTGGACCGAGTGTCTATCACAACGGATGCTGCGGTCAGAAGGTGACAACCTGGTGGTCCAGGGGCTACCTGCACATGCATGAAGGTCAGCGAACTGAGTGTCTCCATCAAAACTCAGGTCCTTCTTGGAACCTCAGAAAGTGACCTTACTGGGAAGCAGGGTTACTACAGGGTCACTATAGAAGTGACTAGTGAAGATGCGGTCCCTGTGGGGTAGCCAGGCCCTGATTCAGGAGGAATCCAATTCACATCCTCACATGAAGAGGAGACACAGAGACACATGGAGGAGGCCGTGTGAGGACAGAGGTCCTGCGTTCCCTGGCTGGCACTGCCAGGGGCACAGAGTCTGGGGAGAAGCCTGGGCTGGAGCCCTTCAGAGCCTGCAAGGAAGGTCTGGGGCTGCCCACTCCTTGAGCACGGACTTCTGGCCTCCAGGACTGTGAAAGAAATCTCTGCCCTTTGTGGTACTTTGTTGGAGCAGACCTGGGAAATCCACATACTCAGTCACGTAGAAATGGCATCTGAGCTAGCCTCCAGAGGCTGCGTGGGGAGTGGCAGATGGGGAGAAGCTACTGGAGAGACATGCATCATGGGCCAATTTTATAACAGAGAGGAACACTCTCTTTTATGGTGTGTCCAAGGGCCCCGCAGCAACAGAAGGCTATACTTCAATGAGAACCTACTGAACGCTGGGCTTGGTGCCAGGGGTACACAGTGTCTCTGGTCCCTGACCCCATGGAGTATCAGCCGCATGGAGAGGTGAACTGACTTGCCTCCGTTTACCTAATGGTAAAGTGGATTAGCTATAGCTGATAGAGCACCTTCCTTGGCTTGCCAGGAAGCCTTCAATGCCAGGAGACATCTGGGTGAGGGAAGGGAGATGACAAAGAGCATATTTCTAACTGGGTAAACCGCACAGGTGGAAAATTCATTTAGAAATGTATCTGCGGTCCTGGTCATTCTGAGAGTCAATATCTGCCAGGGTCTACTATGCGCAAGGTCCTAAAAACATCTGCAACAACCCTGTGAGCTAGGCATTGTTATCCCGTTCCGCAGATGGGACAATGAGTCGCAGAGAGGTTGAGTGGTTTGTGCAACGTGACACACCAGGAAGCTGGTGGCAGGGTAAGAAGAGCCTGGTGTGCCTGGCTCTGCCCTTGTTTCCACCAACAGTGCCACCTCAGCTCCTTTAGAAAGTCACCTTTAGACAGTTCCAAAATTCCAAAAGAAGAGACAACCAGGGGCACAAAAAAAGAAAAAAAAAAAAAAAAGAAATCAAAGTTAAGTCCAAACCCCGCGGCGTGCCAGGCTTCTCGATGGGGGCAGAAGCTTGCTGACTCCAGGTGGAAGAGGGAGAGTGGTAGGCGACGAATCACAGTCAAGAAGCGGGGGGAGGAAGACAATAAATCCATGGCTACGTGACTGACCACAGAGAGCAGTGTCACCAGGAGGGTCGGGAAAGGATCGGGTCCGTCTGGGTCAGAGAGGGCAGAGCATCTCAGCCACAGCTGCAGCCCACTCCCACCTCCTGGCGGGCAGGGACAGGGTTTCGTGAGCCCACTGGGGCATCTGTCTTACTCTCCAGTTGACTCCCATGCCTGAGTGCACCCGGTGCCCGCTCACACGGGCAGCCCCAAATCCTCCGTGTGCCCTCTTCACTTTATTTAATAAATGGAATCTCATCAACTTATCCCTCTTCTATTATCGCTGCTGACATCAATCTGATAATATTGGCCTGGTGTGGAATTGGGCTATTATATCGCCTCCTGATATTTAATTTCAGAGAAACAGCAGCGGGGGGTGAATCCACAGAACAGGCTTTTTATTACCGGCAGATTCCAAGTGAATTAGACATTCATCTTCGTCAGGCCCAATCTAGCTGCTGAGAAGAGGTTTTGCTGTAACCCGTGGCCAAGGCTGGAGCGCTGATGAGACCAGCTGGTTACTGAGGACTCAGTTAACTGGCTGCTATTGACGATGTGCCATTCAGCCTGGGTAAGTGGAACCCAGAGATCCTGCCATCGATCAACATGCCACTTGGGATCACCATCAGCTGCTCAACACAGCCTCCAGCTGCCCCGTCCCTCAGGCAGGAGAGGGAGCCAGCAGAAGGCCACGAGCTCGGGCCTGGCGTGACAGCGGGGGGAGCAACTGCTCTCAAGAGGACGTGAAACGCAAACGGGCTCTGGATGCGACTTTGGCCACAAGGGAGAGGCTGCCTGTGACGGGGTCCCTGAGACCACCCCCTGTCTCGCCGTCTTACACATACACTCTCTACACACATGGGTCTGGGGAAAGGGCCATTCCTGTCTTTGTTCCTTTAGTAGAAGGGAAAAAAAGAGAAAGGAACGGATGCACGTCTTCCCTTAAGAGTCCCCCTAGTCACTAGAGCTACGGAAGGGCCTGGTTCTGGTGCTTTCTGGATTTCAGGCATGAGGAAAGAAACAGGAGGGTCGTGATGGTCTTTGAGGGTGACCATCCTGAGACTGCTGTGGTTGGTAAGCTTTCTGGGCCTGCTTCTGCCAGGAGGCCCACCAGGGCAGTCTCCTGTGGCTGTGCTCTGCTTGGGGCCCCAGGGCTGCCAGAGGCTCTCAACCCTTTGAGCCCAACTCCCAAGCATGGGAGCTGTCACTCAGGAAAGCGAGCTGGGCCTCCAGCATGCCACGGTCTGCGGGCAGCTGCCCCGTTCCCGCACCCTTCCCTCATGTGAGTTCCTGCCATCTCACCTGGAAAATCCGTCAAGCCTGGCCTGTTTATCTCCCTCCAGGCCTGCGCCTTCAACACAGCTCTCTGGCGATGCTAACTGGAGGGACCTTTCTAAAGCAAGGCCACACAGCTCTTGAAAGACTCTGCTCAAGCACCTGGGCCTGACCTTTAA
>PVKS010041630.1:0-15907 GCA_004027875.1 Aplodontia rufa
GAAGGGGGACCCACAGGATGAAGGAAGGGGATGGGGAGGGGAGAGGAGGGCAGGGAGTGAAACTGATCTAATTACTATGTATTACAATGAACCCCCCATTCTGTACAAATAATATGAACCAATAAAAGAGAAAAGCAAAAATTCTGCATGCAGGATGAATAGTTGTCAAATTAAAAACAACGAAAGAGGTTGGGGAGTTGCTGGACCCACAGGTGAGCCATTCTCCCACCGTGTGTCCTTCTGCCCGTCCCTGGCCTCTGCTGCACATGCTGTCTCGCACATTTACTTTACCTTCCTGAAAGTCCTCCTTTCCCACCAAACACGGATGCAGTGTGGAAAAATAGCAGTGCCAGACCTTCCTCTTCCCACAGACCTGTCCCCTCCGTGGAGACATCAGAGACCTAGAGTCCGCTCTGGTCCTGAAAGGACAGATTCCTCAAGCTCAGAGTCCTGACGATTCCTATGCAGAGCCCATCAGGTAAAGGACAAGGGGCGATGGATGTCATAGGAGGAGCTATCCGCATGGCCACCAGCCCTCCTGGTTCTGGAGTTCAGAGGTGCTAAGTCTCCACATCTGTGCCCAGGGTGGAACCAGAGCCACATGTGAGCCAACCCAGCTCTTGAAGAAAGAGCTTATTACCAAAGTTCCTGCCTGCAACTCACTGCTCAACTGGCCCATGTGTGCCCAGCTGGTCCCCACTGCCACCCCTTAGTTCTGTGACAGTGCAGTATTTGGATTCGAATTGCTTCTTGTAGCCTGTGTTTCATCCCTCGGAATCACAGGGGGCACTGCCTCCCGCTTCCCATTGCTTTGACTTTCTCATAGCGTCTGTATAACCCTATCTTCATGTGATTAAATGGACTCTCTGCTCTTGCTAAAGTTCATTTTTAAAGTAAAATTTCTAGCACTCTCCTCCATGGAAAACAAACACTACTTTCTCTAAATAGATAGAAAACTAGAAGCAATGAAGACAAAACATTGGTGACCAACGCCGCTGTGTGACAAAGGCGTAAGTTGGAGTAGGTGGGAAAGCTGTACAGAATTAAGAAGATGGAAGGAGACGTGGTGCCCCAACGAGCGGCTGAGCACTGACATCTGTGACTGCGGATGTGGACAAAGACTGAGCTTCACTGACACAGCCCTGTCAGAGCCATCTGGCTGTGTATCGGGTCCAGATGCAAAGAGAGCTTCAGGCCCAACCTCACAATCAGGGGTCTTCTGTGTTTCCCCTCTTTGTTTAGTGTTCTTAGTATACTGGGCTCTGATGCCTGGGGCCTTGTCTTTGAATTTCTGGTGTTCCTGGGAGCTAGGTGATAAAAATGAGGGTGGTTTTTGACTCTCTCAGAAAGAGGTGTCCTGTTTGGAGCTAATTCTTGGGTGCTTGGGCTGAAGGTGGAGAGCAGGAAATGCTTGACCCTGGTGCTGCACCCGTGTATTTGGGTCCAGCTGCGAGCTCTGTGGTTTTCCTAAGGCCAAGAGCACACCAGGCATGATTCAGGTAATTGATGGGACTTTTCCACCAAGGTGATGAAAGAGAGGAGAGGAGGGTTCCAAGGTGGGTGGAACATGACATGTTAAGTTGGAACCCTAAGGATCACCAGAAGCCTACAATTAGGACAGAAGGCTGCAAGATCCGAAGGAAAACTTCAGAAGCACAACACTTAGCTGTCCGAGTCCTTCAAGCAGGTATCTTTGAATGCCCTGGGGCCTGGGCCAGCAGGTGTGGCCCTTACTCTGCGTGGTAAGGGCTTCGTAAGAAGCTCTCACATTGAGGCACGAGGAGCTGAAGCAGGAAACAACACATAGAAAGCCACGGGACCTGCAGGCCGTAAAATCTGGCTTGGGATTGGTTCGAAGGCCAGCTTTGGCATCTACTAGCTGTGCGACCTTGGGGAGGTGGCATAACCTCTCTAATCCTCATGGAAAAAAGAAGACTGGCAATTCGTACCTCACAGGATTGTTGCAGAGTAAATTGAAAAGTACATTTAAAAAAAATAAGTACATTGCCTGGCACATAGTAGGAAATAATTAGTAAGAGGTGTTTTTAAGAAGTCAGACTCGCAAAATCAAGAATTGTGTTTTCTCTCATATGTGGAAGCTAGAACAAAAGAGGGGAAGGATTTTGGGGGAATCTACTGAAAACAAAGAAGGAAGACCAGTCGAGGAGCAGACAGGGACCAGGGAAGGAAGGGAGGTACCGAGGAATGAAATGGATCAAATTCTGTCAAGTGCGTCTATGGATATATAGCAACAAAGTCCATTATTGTGTATTATTATAATGCCCCATTTAAAGTAAAAGTTAATAAAGAAAAAATTTTAAAAACAGAACTATTTTAAACAATTGTTCATTGCTGTGCATTTGTCTAACAATGTGGGACTACATTGGTCATATTTTTCTAAATAAACCAACCAATGAACAAATAAAGAGAAACCAAGAGCAATCTGTCCTGAAACAAAGAGAGAAAACAAAAACCAGGGGTAAGAAATCCACCTCTGATTGAAGACAGGCAAGAGGACAAAGTCACATTTCAGGGATACACTCCAGACGTCAGAAGGACCTTTGTGGGTTAAAAAAAAAAAAAGAAAAGAAAGCTTTCAGGAGTGGTAGCCATTAGAGTGGAGATGGCATTTTTAAAACATCACTCTTGGTTAAAAAAAAAAAAAAGACAAGAAATTAAAGCATTTGTGTTTAGGAGGAAAAAATAGCTGGTTTTATAATCTGCCATTTGGAAAATCAAATCTATATTAAGAAAGAAAGCTGTGAGCTGAGGCAAGAATGAGGTTTCTCGGCGACAGCTTCATTTGTAAGTTTCATGTAGCTCTTGAAGGTCACTCGTTCCGGGGACTTCATCCCACTTCGCAAACAGAAGACGAATCTTCAGTCCCTTCGCTAGAGCAGGTTATACAAGGAAACAATAAATGTGAGAGGCAGCAGCGCTCCTTAAGAGGTCTAAATTGAATTGCATTGACTTCTTACAAAGCCACAAATTGCCTATCTTATTCAAGTGCTGGAGTGTTTGCTTTTTGATGAGCTTGGGTACAAAGATACCTTGAAGCTCCGAAGTGGGCGTGAGTCGCCCAATTTGAGCCGTCAGTGGAGGGGCTGGGGGCAAAGTCTTCCGAACTCCCTGCTCACCAGACCCTTAGCAGACCAAGGCGAGCAAATGGGAATTATCCCAAAAGATGATCCTGAAAGAGCCAGGTCCTATGAAGATGGGTCCCTTCTACCACTAAGATGTGTCTCTGCCTAGCTCACTTATGCAGCTCAGGCAAGATAGCAGATGGAAAAGCCAAGCAATTTCTAGATTCAGGAAAGCGAAGAAAGGAAAGAAATAAAGAGGAGGAACAGTAATTTGGGGCAGGTATCAGGAGTGTGTTAATCTTTGTGAGCAGCAGCATGTGTGTGAGTGTGTAAACAGGACAGTCAAGGCAGGTGCTGGAGTAAGCGGTTCCCAGCCCTGGCTGCAAGGAGGAATCCCTGGGGAAGCTCTCTGAAGCTTTCCGGCCACCCGCAGCCAGTTCAGCCAGACGCTCTGGGGGCGAGGCTCCAGGAATCACTGTTCTTACCCACACTTCCCCTGCATTCCACATAGCACGTGAGATTGCACACCACTGGGCTAAATGAATAAGGAATGAAAAGAGCACATGCTTTTCCCATTCGTGTAAGGAGACCGTTGTTACTGAATTGTATTGGGGTGATGGCTGCCAGGTTAGTGGTGGCATAGTCACATGAATGACAGCTACCAACAATGTCATTCCCCATCCATCAAAGCAGAGCCAATGCTAGAAGACAGCTTCTAAGAAACTGGACTCGGTACACTCTGAATTTGGAATTCAGAGTATCAGGATATCCAGGAAGGCCCTCGGTGAGTGAGAGGGTGAAATGGCCTCTGGCACCCAGGACTGGTCTTGTCTGAGATGCTGTGACTTACTTTGGCTACTGCTAAACCAGAGCTAAGGGACCAGCTCTACTCATTCCGTTTGGAGGTGTTTCTCCGGGAATTTATGCAGACGCCTCCTCCCAACTACAAGAGGCAGTGGCAGTGCCCACCTCCTGCCTGAGCCACTCCCTGTGTCCCAGAATCATTCTCCTGCCCTTTCCTCTGGAGGCTCCTGCCCACCTTAGGTTCCTGCCTGGAATTCTTTAGGCCCCAAAGAGGGACATACCTATATGTATGTGAAGGTGTTTCCACTATGCCACCTGTTTTGCTTGCCAAGACAGGCAAGACAGGGATGGAAGGGACTCAACCTCAAAAGAGCTTGTTCTTTCAGCTAAGCACCGGTTGGGTTTTACCTCCTACCCTCTCCCCCTTCTTCCAACACATACACATACTCAAGTGCTGACTTATAAATCCAAGACACAGCCCTCCAAGAGGGTACTTGCATCAGATTGAAAACCCGTTAAGGGCTATGCCTAAAATTTTGAATCCTTAGTGATGGAATTCCATGCATTTCACTGGAAATATTTTGCATTCAGAGTTATAAAGCCATCACTCTTGAAAGAAAGAACATAGAATTTTCCAATACTCTACAGAAGCAACTCAGAAAGCAGCTGGATCAGAACCCTAGAGCACTCTGACACATGCCGGAATTTTTTCTCCCTCTTTGGAGAACCAAAGGAGACCTATTGATCTTGCCCTGTCTCCACATTCAAAATGTGCCAGCCACCATTATTGTTACTGCAGTGGTTTGTAGTCCCTAAGGTGCCACAGTATCATTTGATCCCAAAATCATATACAACTGGTTCTGTTTTACAGTGGAGGAGACTGAGCCCTAGAGAGGTTGCATATCTTACCAAAGCACACAGCTGGTAAATCGTTAAATTCTTATGCAAGACTAGACCTGTGTGGACCAGGTAGTGCATCAGTGAATCCTGAGCCCCACATGGCTGTTTTAGGGCAGCACCAGTCACTAGGCTGTTGGCAGGCCTGGCACAAGGTTGCATACTAGAGGTGGCAAAGTTTCATGGGTGTTCATCCGTTTAAAAGCATTTATTGAGTCCAAAATATGCACCATCACTGTGATAGATGGGCAGGATGGGTGAACCCCGGGAAAGCTGACCCCAAGGACACGGTCAGCTCAGTAGCAAATTCTTCACAGTGGCTTTGTTAGTGAGCCTTCCATTACTGTAATAAACACCTGAGATAATTGGCTTAGCAAGATGACTTTATTTTGGCTTACACTTTCAAAGGTTTCAGCACATGGTTGCTTGGTTGTATTACTTTGGGCTGTGGTGAGGCCGCACAGCATGGTGGGAGCAAATGCTGAAACAAGTTGATGCCTCATGGTGACCAGGAAGCAATCACCTTCGAGGACCACCCCCAATGACCTAACTTCCCTGCACGAGGCACCACCTCTTAAAGGTTCCACCACCTCCAACAGCACTGTGGACAGAGGACCAACACATGAGCCCTTGGGGGATAATTCAAATCCAAACAACAGTAGTATACCTGGCCCTGTAAAGTTGGTCCCAGCGCCTCCCCAGGCTTTTCCGTGCTTATTCGCAGGGTCCAAACCCAACCCGCCAAAGAGAAATATCATTTGAACTGACTTGGAGTGGGTTGTGTTCCATGCTTTTGTGCTTATATCAGTGTGTTGTATATGACAAAAAAAGTATAAATAAATTAATAAAAACATGAAACCCAAAAAAGAAGTGTGATGTGATAAAAATTGCACAGACTGCAACGTTCATCTTCTTCATCTTGTCTCTTGCCACTTCCTGGGTGGTGTGTCCGTTAGGAATGCTGAGAGACATTAGCACTTAAGTCAGGAATGCATTACTAATGTCAGTGAAATGTCAGGCACCGTGTGAGTTGCGTGAGTTCTTTAGAGACAGATGAGCTTTGGAACATGACATTAAGACTTCCAGAAACGGATGGATAGACGGGGCGCATGATCAATCGCAGGACATAGTTGGGAGAAGGGCAGAGAAACTAGGTGACTCTACGAGGAGAGACCCAGAGAAGGAGGTGATAATCGGTAGATGGCAGCTAACTGATAGAGACCTGATAGTTTAATTATTGGCTTGTCAGGCAAACCTCTGTACAGTTCCCCAGCTCACTCGTGGGCCTTTGCGCTGCCTCTTCTCCAGCTCAGTGTCCCTTCATTCACATCCCAGAGGACCTACATGGCCTTGCCTGGCAGGGTTAGATGAGATCTGGGCTGTAACAAAACTATACACGTACCTCTAGTCTAGCATTCACAGCATTTCTGGAAATGGTCTGTGGACTTATCTGCCCCTTGACTGCTAGTTGTGAGCTCTTGAGGCTCTGGGGTACTCCCCACTTATTCCCAGTGCTTAGCATAGCCAGTGTTCAGGACGTGAGCTCTCCATGCCATATGTGTGCCCGTGAGGATGTGCCCGGGGAGACAGACAGCAGGGTGGGTTTCTGCCCAGGGGCTCCTCCTGCGTCCAGTTCCAGGATTCCCTTGCACGATGATCATTACTGCTAAGGTCCCCGGAGCTGATTTCAAGTGTCAGGTGAGAATCTGCCTAGTGCCTTGCGGGATAATTGTGGAGGGAGGACACGACGCGATTGCCGCGATTGCCTGGAGGGCCCCAGGTGCAGCACCCCCAGGGAGGCTGGCACAATGAGACTCCACACCCACTCCTGTTAGCGCTAACAAAGACAAATCGGAGGCAGCCGCTGGAGTGCTTTGCCTGTTAAGTGTTAAGTAGCTGACTGATTGCTCTGAAGTTGACAAGTGACAGGGATGAGGCGCAGGTGCTTCCGATAGCCCCCCTGAGGATAGCAAGGACCACTGCTCCATCTGGGCAGGAGGGCCTCTGATTGAGGGGCTCGATCACATCTCAGAGATGAGGAGGTTCCTGTCTTGCTCAAGACTGACCCTTGGTCCAGGCCCTGTTCCCTTCTTCCCCTTTATTAATGGTCGCCAGACCATTTCCAGGCTTTCCCCCAAACCTCAGTGCTGCCCAGAAGGACCAAAACAATGGAAACCCCCCTGGAGAAAAGGAAGGCTTGTATTGAGTTGGGGTGGGGGCGTGAGAGTGCAGTGTTCCTGACAGGAAAAGGGAGCCTTTCAGCTCCAGCCGCATCTTGGTGGCACCCTCCACCCGGCCAGTACCATGTTCTCTGTTTCCCAATTGCATCAGCACCTGCAGAGTCACACAGCCAAAAAAGCAGGTCTGCCCCAGCACCTCAAGTGGCTCCCCGGTCATATTTCCCCTAACAGAATAGATTTGGTTGAAATCTTGCCTGCAGTCTGTTATATGTGAAACAGATCCGGTTGAAGCAGAGAAGGGGGCTTGACCCCCCTTTTCCTGCTGTCTTACCACAGCCCCCACCACAGCCCTGATTCCCCTCTGCAGAAACCCAGGCCTCCCAGCACAGTCTGGCACGGTGTCACATCAGCATGTCCCTCTGATCAGTGTCAGTTGCTCAGTTGCTTCGTCCTTGTGGCTTCTGCCTTTCCAGCAAGGTTATGGGCCATAATCAGACTCTCCCGGTCTTTTGAGTACAGGGCCAGCAATGGCAGACACCGGGTGAAAACAGGTCATCTGATTGATGGGGGCTCCTGGGCTCGCACACACACAGTGCCACCATATGGGTGGCCGTCATTCTGTTTAACCCTGCCCTGTTTCCTTTGCAAATTCAAATAAATGGATGCTTCCTGGCAGGTCAATGTGCTCACCAATTTATATCAATGAACAAGATCGGTGCTGAGGAAGTGCGGGAGACTTGGCTCCTGAGCTCAGGCTGCAATTCATATGCACATGCACCTGTGTGCATGGAGAGGGGGCCGGTGCAGGGGACTGCCTTGGACAGCTATAGGACAGAATGCCTTTGCTCATTGCTGTGATTTGTATACGGTTTGAGTGTACCCTTCAAAAATTCATGCACTGGACCCACGTCCCTACCCCTATCAGGTAGGGCCTAGGGGAAGGGTTAGGCCGTTGGAGGCCCTTCCCTCTGAGAGGATCAAGGTAGTTCTCACGGGACCCTGGTTAGTTCCAGGGAGAGAGAAGAGAGAGAGAGAGA
This sequence comes from Aplodontia rufa, assembly GCA_004027875.1. NCBI lineage: Eukaryota > Metazoa > Chordata > Mammalia > Rodentia > Aplodontiidae > Aplodontia > Aplodontia rufa. The sequence goes on from PVKS010041630.1 coordinate 8,002, forward strand.
AACAGAGAGAGAGAGAGAGTGAGTTATATAAAAAGAGCGAGCTTGGTCCCTGAATCGTCCTGGCTTCATGTCTCAAACCCTCTCTCTTTTTTTTTTTATTAAGAAATTTATTTGTTGAACAATCAAACATGCTTCTAATAAAAAAATATATAATATATATATAAGTTCTGAATATAAGATTTACCCCCCAAGAGCTCCCCCCCAATTTATCCACCCTTATCCTTCCCCTCCCTTCTTCCCAATACATCTCTACGAATGCCTTAGGTTGTATGACATTACACCTTTTCTGGATAAACCCTCTCTCACCACAATACCGTTTGCCATGTTTTGATGTAGCCAGAGGCCCTCACCAGAAGCTGAATCAATGAAGTCACATAATCTTGGGCTTTCAACCTCTTTTCTTTGTATAATACCTAACCTCCAATATTTTGTTATAGCAATAGAAAGCCGCCTAAGACATTCAAATGGATTTTTCTGCTCCTCCTGAAATGATAATATGGGCATCCATTGGAAACACATACCTTAGTCAATAGGGGAAAATGCTAAGTGTTCCTCAAATATCAGTAATAATTTGTCATTCTTAACACAATGCCCTCCTTGACCCTCTTTGCCTCCAATTCTTATCCCCCCCTTCTTTTGAAGCCCTACTCCTCCACGAAGCCCTCCAGGCTGTATCTGCCTTCCTCCACCTCCCCTTCTTTGTTTACTTTCATTGATTCTCATTCAACAGTGTGCTTCAGGAGCCTACGCTTTATTCCTGTGCTGGCTCAGGGGTTGAGCTCCTGTCCTGGGCTTCTTTTGATCCCTCCTTCATAGACGTCTGAGCACCGAGCAGGCAGGAGACATGGAGAGACTGGTGGACTCTCACTGAGATATTTATCTGTTCATTTCCTTGTTCTTCCCCCTCAAAATTCAGTGGAAGGGAAGAGCAGGATCCTTTTGTGGGTACACATTTCCTGGTCCAGGACTAGAGAAAGAGGGAAGGTTGACAGCTGAGGTTTGTCCTGACTGGTCCTCCTCACCTTCTATAACACCTCCCTACTCTGTGAACACTGCCATGCCCAGCCCATGCCCCAAAGTCATGCAGGTAGAAGGAGTCAGTCTCGAGGGAAGTGTCCTCCAATTCTCCTTTGAAAGTCTCCCAAGAATATCTGACTTGGCTGGCTCTGCCCTGTGCTCACCCAGCCCTGCACCTTCCTTAACTTGGTAGGTGGGTGGGATTCCGCTTGCTGATCCCTTTGATCCTACTTCAGTCTGTGAGCTACCCGAGGGTGCGAGCTGAGCCTCACCAGTGGTACTGGATAACTGCTGGTGAGAAGGATGGATGTGGAGGTGGACGGGCAGGTGGGTGAGTGGGGGGATGGAATGAGGAGTTCAAAGCCTTCTGCAGTCACAAAAATACAATCAACTGCTTAAGAGTATGGGCTTCAAGGTAAAACAGAAGACCCAAATTCGAACCTGTTAAGTCCTACACTTTTCTAAAGTGACTATCCAAGTATTTTGCCACTTTCATTGGACTTTTTATTCTTGATGGTAGGAGTTATTTTTACCCACTGGATACAAGGCATTTGTCAGATATGTGTATCATGATGGTTTTCTCTCGGTCTCTCATGCATTCTTCGTGTTCTTACCATCCTCTTTCCACCAGAAGCTATTAATTTTGATGACATCAAGCTTAACAACTTTTTTCTTTTTTCAGTAGTGCTTCTTGCATCCTCTAAACTATGCCTACCCCCAGAGATCAAAGCTTTTGGCTAGAAATGTTTCAATGCTTGTTTTGCTGTTTGGGTCTATAACTTACCTCAACTTATTTTATGTGTGTAGTGTGGAGTAGAGAGAATCAAGAATTTATTTTCCTGTTTTATATTTGCCCTCCTTCTACCCCAACACTATTTATTCAAAAGACTTTCCTTTCCATTCACTAGATTACTTTGGTACCTATTGAAGATCAATTGACCGTGTAAACCTGGGTCTGATTCTACACTCTTTGTTCTGTTTTTAGTACATGCTTATTCCAGTACTACATTGTCTTGATAATGTAGTTACAGTCTGTTTTGATATAAGACATATTCTAAGTTGTAAGTCCTCCAATTTCATTCCTCTTTTTTTTCTATTCCAAGATTATTTTGGTTATACTAGATTCTTTACATTTCCTTTTTAAATTTTCAATCAACTTATCAATATATATGAGAAAACTTTCGGGGAATCTGATCGGGGAATTTTAAATCTACGTATCAATTTGAAGAGAAATGACATCTTAACAACATTGGTTCTTCTTATCATGACTGCAGAATATCTTTTCCCATATTGTAGATCTGTTTAATTTCTCACCATATTTTATAGCTTTCAGTTTGCGGATTTACATGTTTTGCTAATTTCATTTCTAGTCATGCATATTTGGATACTACAATAAATAGTATATCCTGAGAGTTCAATTTCAAATGCCTTAGTGCTGGACTTAGGAAGAAAAAAATTCTGTATATTAACCTTTTATTCTACAGACTTCATTAAAATTACTTAACAGTTATAGTAGGAATTTTTTTTTTAAGAGAGGACAGTGAAAGAGACAAAGAGAATTAATTTTTCTTGAGTTTTCCACATGGCTTTCATTGCTCTGACACTTAGTTGAGTACGTGGGTGCTGGGGTTTGAACCTGTGTACTTGCGCATGCCAGGCAAGCACTATAACCACCAAGCCACCGCTCCAGCCCCCTCTGGTAGGACTTTTTAAAGTTTCTATTTTGGTCAGTTTGTATCACTGTGACCAAAATACCTGACAAGAACAACTTCCAGGAGGGAAAGGTTTTTTTTTGGCTTATGGTTTAGCCCATGGCCAGCCCAGGCCATGGCTCTGGGCCCAAGGTGAGGTAGCACATCATAGCAGAAGGGCATGGTGGAGGGAAGCTGCTCCCCTCCCGGAAGCCACGAAGCAGGGGGGCCGGGCTGGGCACAGGGAAGATGAACCCTTCCAGGGCATGACCCTGATGACTTTTTTTTTTTTTAAGAGAAGGGGACAGTGAGCGAGAAAGAGAGTATCAATTTTATTTAGTTTTTCATGTGGCTTTCTTTGCTTCCACACTTTCTTGTGTACATGGTGCTAGGGTTCGAACCCACATTCTCATGCATGCCAAGCAAGAATCGTATCTGCTGAACTACCACTCCAGCAACCGCTGATGAATTTTTGAATGTTAAATAATTCTTATACTCTTGAATTTCAACTTTACTTTGTCACAGTATGTTCTGTTTTTATTTATTGAAAGATTCAACTTGGGGGCTGGAGCGGTGGCTCAGCGGTTTCGGCGCTTGCCTGGCAAGCACGAGGACCCGGGTTCAAACCCCAGCACCACGTACACAACTAAGTGTCAGAGCAACGAAAGCCATGTGAAAAACTAAATAAAGTTGTTTCTCTCTTTCTCTGTCTCTCTCACTGTCCCTCTCTCTTTAAAAAAAAAAAATTCAACTTGACAAACTTTTGCTAAGATTTTTTGCATGTATAGTTGATGTTGATTTCTTCTACTACCTTTATCTGGTTTGGGTAAAAGCAACTGGGAAGTGAAGACTATTCTATATTTTCTGAAAGATTTCATGGAAGATTGGTCCTATTTCACAGATGTCTGATTGAATTGACCCATGAATCTAACTGGGCCTACAATTTTCTTCTGGGGAAGGTTTTTGGAAAACAAATTCAATTTCTTTGATAGATACAGGGCTATTCAGAAATATTGTTTCTTCTTGCGTCAGTTTTTAATGTTGTTTTTCCCACCAATTTTTCCTTCCTATCTAAGTTGTTGAATTTGTTCATATAAAATTATCAATAATTAGCCTTTTAAAACCCATTAGAAGGGTGGAAGCAATGGCTCAGTGGTAGAGCACTTGCCTAGCATGCACAAGGACCTGGGTTCAATCCCCAGCACCAAATATGCAACCAAGTGTTGGGAAAATAAAAACCAGATGGAATAGTAAAGTTGAATTGCACTTTCTCTCTCTCTTACTCTTTCTTTTTAAAAAAAATTAGAAAAATTTCCCTTCATATCTGGGATAAGATATTTCTTATCTTTTAATTGATTTTGATATTAAAATAGCCAAACACAGAACTGGAGCTGTGGCTCAGTGGTTATGGCACTTGCCCGGCATGCATGAGGATGCGATATCGAACTCCAGCACCACGAGCACAACGAAGAGTCTGAGCAATGAAAGCCACATGAAAAGCTAAGCAAAAACATGATTTTCTCTTTCTCTCTCTCACTCTTCCTCTCTCTCTTAAAAAAAATATAGCCAACACTAGATTTCTTATACTTATCATTTTTGTTATGCATTTTACGCCATTTTCTTTTAATACAACTGTGTTTTTATATTTAAGGTGTGGAGGCTGGGAAATGCTGGAGCATGATATTGACTAATTATATGGTTATATTGTGTATAAATATGTAACCACAAATCCCATCATTATGTACAAACATAATGCACCAATAAAAATATGAGAAAAATAAATTGTGGAGGTTTTTGAAGATAGTATAGGTGGTCCTTTTATTTCTTTTTCTGATCTAAAAAATCTTTCTATTATAAGTAAAACTATATTTTAATGTAATTGCTGATGTAGGTGCATTTAATTCTTCCACCTCTCTGTTTTCTTTGCTTTATTTTTTTCCTGTACATCTTTCCTGTCTTCTTTTATGTTAATCAAATATTTTTAACATTTCATTTATTCCCTGCTTTGACTTTCTAGCTTTACTTCTTTGCAATTTTTTAATAGCTTCTCTAGGTTACAATGTGCCTCTTTAGCTTATCACAGTCTACCGAGTACCATGTTAGGCAAAATGTATAAATCTCATGGATGTGTACTTCCATGTATACCCTAGCCTTTGTGCTATCGCCATATGTTTATTTATATATATGGTACAAATCCCACAAATAAATATTATTATTTTGCCTTGAAGTTATTAATTAGGAAAAAATAAAATGCTAGACTTTTTTTCTTAAAGAAAGAAGGACAGAGAGGAGAGAGAGAGAGAGAGAATCAATTTTTATTGAATTTTTCACGTGGCTTTCATTGCTCTGACACTTAGTTGTGTACGTGGGTGCTGGGGTTTGAACCCATGCACTCGCGCATGCGGGGCAAGCACCGTAACTGCTGAGCCACCACTCCAGCCCCTAGACTTTTTTTTTATTAAGAAATTTATTTGTTGAACAATCAAACATGCTTCTAATGAAAAATGTAATATATATACAAGTTCTGAATATTATATATACCCTCCAATTATCCACCCTTATCCCTCCTCCCCTCCTTCCCAAAACATCTGTATGAATGCCTTAGGTTGTATGACATTACACATTATCCGGATTTAAAACATGATAATAGACCTCTTTTCTCAATGGCCAGGGTCTAGCTCCAGCCTCCACAGATGAGTGAAGAATTCGACCCTTGGTTCTCTGGTTTATGCTGATTTTACTCAGCATCATTTCTTCCATAGCCATCCATTTACCTTCAAAGGCTGCAACATCATTATTTCTAGTTGCTGAGTAGAACTCCAGGGTATATATGTATCACAGTTTTTGGATCCATTCATCCAGTGAGGGACATCTGGGTTGTTTCCATAATTTACCTATTATAATTTGAACTGCTATGAACATCGATTTCATAGTGTCACTGTAATGTGCTAGACTTTAATATTCACACACACACATTTACCATTTACAGTGTTTTCATTACTTCCCAGAGACTCTAGTTTTTGTTTTATTTTGTTTTGTTTTTTTTAGAGGAGGGAAATCGATTTTATTTATCTTTTAATCTGGTCTTAGTTTTTCCAGCACTTTAGTTGTAGATGTGTGGCTGGAGTTTGAACCTGGGTCCTCACACATGCCAGGCAAGTGCACTACCACTGAGCCACTCTGCTCCAGCCCAGAGACCCCATTTTTTGTCTGATATCATTTTCTTCAACCTAAAGAATTTATTTTAATACTTTATATAGAGAAAGTGTTCCGGTGATGAATTATCTTGGCTTTTGTTTATCTCATTTTTAATTTTGAAACATATTTACCTTGAATAAAAGCAAATTTATAAAGATACTACAAAAATACTACACACCAATACCCCTAACAAGCACTGATACAAAATCCTCAGTAAAATGTTAGTAAACAAAATTCAATAGAATACCATAACCAAGCACAATTTATTCTTAGAATGCAAGGATGGTTCAATACCTCAAAATCAATCAACAGAATACACTACATTAACAGAATGAAGGAAAACACATGTTCATCTCAGTTGATGCAGGAAAAATTGTTTTAAAAAATTCAACATCATTTCAAGACAAAACACTCAGCAAACTGTAACATAATGAAATTACTTCAACACAATAAAAGCCATATACGAAAAGCCCACAGCTAGCATCATACTCATTGGTGAAATACTAAACACTTTTTAAGATTAGGAACAAGATAAGAATGTTTTTATTCAATACAGCATTGAAAGTTCTAGCTAGAGTAATTAGGCAAATGAAAGAAGTACAAGGTCACCAAATTGGAACGAAAGAAATAATTTATCTCTGATTTTTTATGTAAAAAACCTGACATACAACAAAAAATTGAAATTATTAGAGTTCATCAACAAATTCAGAAAAATAACAAAACACAGTAATAAGCATACCAAAATCAATCACATGACATTCCCATATGCTAATGCTAAACAATCCAAAAAGAAAAATCAAGAAAATAATTGCATTTATAATTACATGAACAAGAATAGAACACTCAGGAATTGACTTACCAATGAGGAGAAAATCTGGCACACTGAAAACTATAAAGCATTGCTGAAAGTATTTAAAGAATTGATAAGTGGCCAGGCATGGTGGTGCACACCTGTAATCCCAGCAACTCTGGAGGGTGAGGCAGGAGGATTGTGAGTTCAAAGTCAAACTCAGGAATTTAGCAAGGCCCTAAGCAACTTAGCAAGACCCTGTCTCAAAATAAAATCTAAAAAAAATATAAATCCAGTGGTTCATGTTAGTGGATTTGCAGACCTAAAATTGTTAAGATGACAATATTACCAAAGTCATTTACAAATCTGTGTAATCCCTTATCAAATTTCCAATTACATTGTTTGCATAAATAGAAAAATTTATTCTAACACAAACGTGGAATCTCAAAGTACCCCAAATAGCCAAAACAATCTTGAACAAGAATGACAAAGTTGGAGGACTCAAACTTCTTGATCTCAAATTTTGCTACAAAGTTACAGTAACCAAAACAGTGTGGCACTAGCATATAGAATAAAGTCCTTCTATATATGAGATCAAATGACTTTTGACAGCATTCTAAGACCATTCAGTTGAGGGAAATTGTAGCCTTTTCAACAAGGGAGGCAGAGAAAAATTGTATATCCACATGCAAAAGAATACAGACCCTGAGGAGGTTCTGGGTGACTTTGGTCGTCCGCACTGCTCGGGTGCAGAGGCTGTTTAGTCTTGGGCCAGGGACTTTTATCTTTACCTCTGTTTGGGCCAGAGGCGTCTGTTGCAAACGTGCTTCGCCAGATCATCGGTCAGGCCAAGAAGCATCCAAGCTTGATTCCCCTCTTCGTATTTATTGGAGCAGGTGGTACTGGAGCAGCATTATATGTGATGCGTCTGGCGTTGTTCAATCCAGATGTCAGTTGGGACAGGAAGAATAACCCAGAACCCTGGAACAAACTGGGTCCCAATGATCAATACAAGTTCTACTCAGTGAATGTGGATTACAGCAAACTGAAGAAAGAAGGTCCAGACTTCTAAATGAAATGTTTCATTATAAAGCTGCTTAGAATGAAGGTCTTTCAGAAGCCATCCGCACAATTTTCCACTTAACCAGGAAATACTTCTTTAAATGCATGAAATCATGTTAATTTGTTGGAGTTTATTACACTGATTAAT
>PVKS010041631.1:0-15898 GCA_004027875.1 Aplodontia rufa
AGAGATGGGAGTGGAGAGGGAAAGGACTTCTCAGAATATGGATAAAATCCAAAGGTGAACTCAACATTTTTCCTTAAATTTGTCTTCTCCATTCTGTGGATGAAGTAGCATTTTCAGAATTTGTCAGCAAACCTTCAATGTCTATCGAATTTCTTCTTCAAGCATTTTGAATTGCATATAAAATAAGCTCAATTTCATCTCCCTGAGGAACTAAACTAGAACCTGTAAAGCTCAGGAGCTGGTAGCTGCCATGTTTCCTAGAATAATAAAAAAAATGACAGTTGAAAAGAAAAGTGAAGTTGATATATAGAAAAATGTAGTGGAATACATACTGGGAGTATTCAATGAATATCAGCTATTTTTATTTGGCTGAGCCATGCAAAGGAACAGGAAGGAAACTACTCATCCAATGGAGATAGAAAAATCAACCTGCAGAAAGTCAATTGTTAGGAAAAATTGAAAAAGCCCTTTCCATCTTTTACTATTGGTTATACCTTATTTCTAAAATGTTGGTAAGTCTTGGGAAAGGTTGTGAAACTTTTCTGGACCAATAAATATTTGGGTGAAACAGAAGATATATAACTACATATTTATGGTTCTCTGAATCTTCTTTGAGCCCTACCAGAAGTCTTCAAAAATTGTGGTAACTTGCAGAGAACATAAATTTTTATAAGGAGTTTTTGTAGGTGGGTATTGTTTTCTTTTTCCAATCCTTTAGCAGCCTGTGAAAGAATAAGTATTGTATTGTTTCTGCTTTTAAGTCCTTTAAAGATGAGGCAAATTAAGTGAAGTTCAAATGCACAGTGATATCATTTCATTTGAATTGTTACCTAACTGCTAAATCTCTGTAGCCTGCAGTCTATTATTTCTAAAGCCTGTTCTACTAACAAGCAAGTGTGATTGGTAATTCGTCAGGATGGTTTTATTTTAGGTACCTGTTCTCACTATTAGGCCATTTTCTTAATTGCTAATTAGATGTCATGGAAAGTATTAATAAAGAAAAAATTTCATTTCCAGAAGGCTGCTGGCATATCTCTTGCTCCCTCTGTAAGTCAACATGGTGCGAGTGTAAGTGTATAACTGGCTTAAAGAGCACAATGACTCTTGCCTTGTTATGGTGTGACAATATGTGGCCAATTACATTTCCTCTGTTTTTAATAATGTAGTTGTTGATTTACTAGTCCACATTCTTCTCTGACCATTAATTTTTATAGGCTTTCATCCTTTGAATCATCCTCATGTGGTTTGTTACACCCGCACTTTCTTGCCACTACATATTTTAAGCTTATAAACAGAGTGCAGAATTGTGTTGTTCCCATGGAAATCTTCAAACATTGTAGAACCACAGCTTTGAGTCTGCAACTTATATTGAATGAGGGTTCATGCCCTGCAAATGCATACTGTAACCTCCAATGTCCCAACATGACGATGCAGTTAACCTCGATGCCATTAGAGTTAATTGCTTATTTTATTTTCATTTTTTAAATACCTTGAATCAGTTCAAACTGCTATGTAGAAAAGAGCTAGATTAATCCATCACCATAAACCAAAAGGCAGGACCTCCATGAGCATGAGCATCTGTTATAGAGAAGACAGAAGCAGCTACTGGAGCAATTTCTATAAATCTTACATGTTCCTTACATGTTCAGCTATTAGTTTCTGTGTAATTCGAACAAGAGGGGCCGTACTCCAGGTCCAAGAGTTACAGTAGCGAATAAGAAAAACCTCTGAATTCACGATGCTTACATTCTAGTGGAATATGGAACCTCCCCCCAAAGTACATTTATATAAAAATAATCATTCCAAGCAGTGGATGAAAAGGAGTGCAGCTAGCGTACCTGTGGTATGGCGTTGTGACTTTGTTCAAGGTCATCAATGGATATGTCATCGTAGTAGGTACACTTTACCAGAAACCTGATTTAAGTATGAATTGGTTGAATTGGTCATACAAATATGATTGAAGCTTTTTTATGAAGAGGAAACTGAAAATACAAATGCCCTGAGGTGGAAATAGTGGTTTTTATTGTCGTGGTTTTTTGTTTGTTTGTTTTTGTATTATTTTTGGTACTGGGGATTTAACCCAGGGGTTTAACCACTGAACCACATCCTCAGCTACCCTCCCTTTTTTCCAGCACCAGGCTGGAAACAAGTTTGATATCCATCCACTAGACATATAGAAACAGTTCCAGCATTGTAGGGCCTAAGAATCAAGGAGTCAAGTTCAGTGAATGATATGAAAGAAGAGATAAGAAGACTGGGACTATGTCGTGACACATGGATTACAGTTAGGGCACTGTTTTCTTTTTTGGTTTTTTTTATGTTTTTTTTTTTTAGAGAATAGTGAGCTTTGACTAGAAACATAATATGATCTAATTTATAGTTTAATTACAGATTTCTCCATTCATGGTGAGGATACCTAACTGTGTCAAGGCAAGAGTAGAGGTTAGACCACTAAGGACACTATTACAGTCATTTAAGATATAGGAGAGAAAAAGTACACACAAGGATGGATTTGGGGTATAACTGAAAGATAAAGACAATAGGACTAATGTTTTGAATATAGATTGTGAGCAAAAGAAATTAAAGTCAGTGCTAGAGAATTGTTTTGCGTTACCTTCTGTGAAATGTAGAAGACTGAGGAAAAAGAAGTTTTGAAAGGGAAAACATGAGTTTTTATTATTAGCTTTTGTTAAGTTGTATTAAGTTTTTATTGTTAGTCTTTTCCAGTTAACTATCCTAAAGTAGATTTTTCTCATGTGGTTCTATGTCCAAGTTTGGTACTCAGGGAGATTGGACCAAGGGACAATAAGCTATGATTCCGGGAAACATACAAATTAAGAGGCCATCTGTAAGCCACTTGACCAAAAGAAATAAAACTGTATACCTGCCAAAAGGCACTCATTCCAGAGGACTTTCAGGCCACGAGAGAACAAAGGCAGGAAGGGGCAACTAAAGGTATATTTTTGTAAAGAATGCAGTAGGAGACAGTAAAGCCTGGGTGACATTCAGGAAGATTGTGCACCTCTTAGTGCTCTGCCAAAGAGTTATAGGAGAGGGATCTTTCTCTTTACGGAATACACTGGTTATAGCCAATCCGTGGGCCCCTGACCACTAGGCACCACCCAATCTTGCAAGACCATCATTAAAGTAAAGCCTTGCTTTTTACTGTAAAAGAAAAATAAAGAGGTCATCTGTATGAGTAGCTGAAGCTGGAATGATGTGTATGATTTACTTCTAAGACTGTAGAGTCTCCTTATATACAAATTCATCTTAGTTGCTTTAACTATTGCTATTCTGATGCTTCATGGAAAATGATCACTGAGCCTCAGTGACACACAGTGTTGAGTACTGACCATGTGTCTTTGGTTTGTTGTTTTTCGCTAAGCAGCTTTGCTGCTCTTGACAGGACTCACATAACTGGGGTCAGCCAGCTGTTAGCTGGAGCAACTAAGGTGACTCAGCTCTGTGGCACCCACCACTGTAGGGCAGGGATACTTAGACTGGAGCAATATTTGGCAATATTTGTGTCAAGTTTTAAGATGAAGGTGAGGGATATTATGTTATTTCTCAATGTACTCATATAAAATGACCCAGTAATTGATAACATCCTACCAAGAGGCTGAAATGCCTAAATCAGAGCACAATGTGGCCCAACAAATCTGTTTTGAAAACAAGTAAGTCTAGTTAAGTCTAGATCCTGGTTACTTGTTCTCTACAGATAAAATTGTCTAACTTGTGAACTTAACCGTGCAGATTCAAAAAATGTTTCCTTTTTGATTGCGAGCACCAGGAAGGCGGTAATTCTGTTTTGCTCACCCTGTAATCTTGAGTGTCTGTGCTCTTTATGAGTCCAGACACTGGAAAGTGCTAAATGTATGTTTGTTGACATATTCATTCAATAAACATTTATTTCAGGGACCTTTTCCCATGTACTTTGCTTACCTCTACTGGGATTAGTTTGGGTTCAAATACTGGAGAAATGAAAAATAGAATTCAAGAATGGAAAGAGCTAAAATAGAATTCGCTCTTCAATATTTTTAGAATTAATTTTACATGTTCCAACTTCTCTGCTGTAAGAATACATTTGTGCTGATTTACTAGTAAGCTTTTCAAGGTTTCCCATTAATAAGAACCTAAGCCCATATATAACTAAAAGTTCTGTGGAATCCCAACTTCTACCTCCTCATCCTATATTTATTTGTACATGATCTGGACTGCTTCCACAGTGACCTTCTTTCAGTTGATTGCAGGAACAATAGTTGCTTCTAATTTAGAGCTTTTCCTATGCCTGGAATATCTAGTTGCCCCTCAAATCCTAACTAGATTAAGCCATGCCTATAATTTTCCACACTCAGTACTTTAGCATTATACTTACTAGCAGAGATAATTTAGATATGTATGTATTTCAAATTTTTATTGATGCATTATAATTATGCATAATAATGGGATTCATTGTGATATATTTAAATCTGCACATGACACAATTAGGTCAGTTTCATTCCCCATTGCTTTCTCTCTCCCTCCCCTCCTCCTTGTTTTATTTTACTGGTCTGACTTCTATTTTTATGAGATCGCTTTGGTTTTCCTTTTTTCTAATTTCCACATATGAAGTAAAACATACAGTCTTGACTTTCTGATCCTGGTTTATTTCATTTAAAATGATGTTCTCTAGTCCATTCATTTTCCTGCAAATTACATAATTTCACTTTTTTTTATGACAGTAAACTCATTGTGTAACTATACCATATTTTCTTCCATTTGTCTGTGACTCCTTCCACAAGTTGGCTGCTGTGAATTTCAGTGCTACAAAAAGGAATATACATATATTACTACAGCATGCTATCTTTAATTTTTTTTTGGATAAATACCAAGAAATAGAATAGCTGGGTCACTGGTGGTTCTCTCAGTACCAAGGTTTCCAGGAACCTGCGCACTTATTTCCATGGTGGTTGTACTAATTTACAATTGTACCAAAAGCATAAGAGTATGCCCTTTTCCACACATCCTAGCCAGCATTCATTGGTATTTGTATTCTTGATGATTGTCATTCTAACTTGGGTGAGATGAAACCTCAGTTCAGTTTTGATTTGCTTTTCTCTAATTGTTGAAGATGGTGAACATTCTTTCAAATACTTGTTGGCCATTTGGAATTCTTCTTTTGAGAGTCATCTATTTAGTTCATTTGCCTATTCATTGTTTGGCGTATTTGTTTCTTGGTGTTAAGACTTTTGAGATCTTTACATATTTTGGACATTAATCCTCTGTCAGAAGAGTAGTTGGCAAAGCCCCACCCCCCATAATCTAGGCTCTTTATTCATGCTTTTATTTCTTTTGTTGTGCAGAAGCTTTTAAATTGGATGCAACTCATTTATTAATTCTTGCTATTATATCATGAGCTTTTTGAAGTCCTGTTCAGGAAGTCATTTTATGTTCCTAAATGCTAGAGTGTTGCCGCTCTATTTTCTTCTAACAGATGCAAATTTCTGGCCTAATTCTAGGTCTTAGATCAATTTTGAGTTGACTTTTGTTCAGGGTGAGAGATGAGGCTCTAGTTTCTGGATATCTACATATGGAAATCTAGTTTTCCAAGCACTATTTTTTTAAAGGCTGCTTTTTCTCTTACATAGGCTGTTGGTGCATTTGTCAAAGATCTATGACTGTATCTCTGTGGGTTTGTCTCTGTGTCTTCTATTATACTAGAATGGTCTACATGTCTATTTTTATGCCAGTATCCTGCTGTCTTTGTTACTATAGCATTGTAGTATAGTTTGATGCCAGTATCCTGCTGTCTTTGTTACTATAGCATTGTAGTATAGTTTGATGCCAGTATCCTGCTGTCTTTGTTACTATAGCATTGTAGTATAGTTTGATGCCAGTATCCTGCTGTCTTTGTTACTACAGCATTGTAGTATAGTTTGAAAGCAGGTGTTTTGATGCCTCCACATTGCTTTTTTTGCTCATAATTGCTTTGGCTATTCTTGGTCTTTTTTAAAATTTTATATGAATTTTAGACTGTTTTGTCTAGTTCTCTGAAGAATGTTGCTGGTATTTTAATGGGGATAGCATTGAATCTGCTGTTTTGTTTTAAGAGAGAGAGGGACAGTAAGAGAGAGAGAGAAAGAGAGAATCAATTTTATTTAGTTTTTCATGTGGCTTCGTTGCTCTGAGATATCACTGTGTACTTTGTGTTGGGGCTTGAACCCACATCCTCATGCATGCCAGGCAAGCGCCGTAACCACCAAGCCACTGCTCCAGCCCCTGTAGATTGCTTTGGATAATATGATTATCCAAACAATATTAATTTTGCCAGTCCAAGAAAATGAGAGGTCTTTCATCTTCTAAAGTTTTTTCAATTTCTTCAGTGTTATATAATTTTCATTGTTGATGCCTTTCACTTCCTTGGTTAGATTTATTCCTAGATTTTGTTTCTTTGTGACTATTTGAATAGAATAGTTTTTTTTTTGATCCTGATTTCTTCTTTAGTTGGTTTCTTATTAATGTGTAGAAATTTCTTGATTTTGTGTGTTGATTTTATACCTTACTGCTTTGCTTAATTTTTTTTTAAATCAGCTCTAGGAAGCCTTCTGGGAGAGTTTTTGGGTTTTCTAAGTATAGGGGTATATCATCTATAAATAATGATAATTTGACTTTTCCTTTTCTATTTTAAACCCATTAATTTCCTTTTCTTATGTGATTGAACTAGTTAAAATTGCAAGTACTATATTGAATAGTAATGATGAAAGTGAACATCCTTGTTTTGTTCCTGATTTTAGAGAAAATGTTTTCAGGATTTTGACATTCAGTATGCTTTTGGCTTTGGGTATATAATTTTTATTATTAAGTTCCTTACCATCCTTGTTTTCTTTTCTTAGTGTTTTAAACATGAATTTTGCTGAATTTTGTCAAAGGCATTTTCTACATCTACTGAGATTCTCATTCGATGTTTTTCCTAAATTCTATTTATATGATTATATATATATATAAACATGCTTATATTCTTGCATCCCTGGAATGAATCAACTTGATCCTGATATCTAATCTTCTTAATGTGTTTTTGAATATAGACTGCTAATATTTTATTAAAGATTTTTTGATCTATCTTTATCAAGGATATTGGTCTTCAGTTTTCTTTTCTGAATATATCCTTACTTGGTTTTGGTATCAGGGTAATACTGCCTTCATAGAATGAATTTGGAAGTATCCTTCTGTTTAGATTTCATGGAATAATTTGAGGAGGGTTGAAGTTATTTCTTCTTTAAACATACAGGATAATTCAGCTAAGAATCCTTCTAGTCTAGGGCTTTTCTTTGTTGGAAGACTTTTAACTACTGAATAAATCTCAGTGCTTGTCATTGGTCAATTTAGATTTTTTTATATCCTCTTAATTCAATTTTGATACATCACATGTGTCTAGAAATTTGTCCATTTCTTCTAAATGTTTGATTTATTAAAAATAAGTTTTCAAATGAGTCCCTTTTGATCCTCTGGATTTCAGAGATGTATCTGGTGAGGTTTCCATTTTCGTATCTAATTTTATTAATTTGGTTTTAATTTGGATCTTCTCTCTTTTGGTTAATTTGGCTAAGGGTTTCTTTCTTTCTTTCTTTTTCCTTTCCTTTCCTTTCTTTTTTTCCTTTCCTTTCCTCTCCTTTTTCCTTTCCTTTCCTTTCCTCTTTCTTTCTTTCTTTCTTTCTTTCTTTCTTTCTTTCTTTCTTTCTTTCTTTCTTCTTTCTGTCTTTATTTTTGGTACCAGGGATTTAATCAAGAGGCACTCAATCATTGAGCCACAATTTTGTATTTTGAGACAGTTCTTACTAAGTTGCTTAGGATCTCCCTAAGTTGCTGAGGCTGGCTTTGAACTTGGGATCCTCCTGCCTCAGCCTCCAAAGTCACTGGAACTACAGGATTGCAACACCATGCTCAGTAATTTTTGAAATATAGGTTATTAGAAAGGTAACCATGATTTATCATCTAAACCAGTTATAGTAAGTTATGAACTATGGTCAACATGAAATCCAAAGTGTCACTCAAACTTTTATCTTCAAGATAACAGAAACTTTGTATCCTTTGATGAATAAAATGATTGTTATCCTTTTCTCATTTCTCTTTTTTCCCTCTTGCTTCCTTGTAACTACCTTTCTGCTCTCTATTTCTCTGAGATTTTTAGATTTTATATATAAGTGATATCATATGATACAGTTGTTCCTCTATATCATTTGGGTTCCTCATCAATGGAGTCAACCAACTATTTTCAAAAATATCTGAAAAATAAAGCAACTGTATTAAATCTGGTCAGATTTTTCTTGTCATTATTCCCTAAATAAGACTGTATATTAATTTTAAATAACATTCACATTATGTATTATGAGTAATCAAGAGATGATTTAAGTCTATGGCAGTATAAGCTTAGGTTATGTACAAATACTATACAATTTTATATAAGAAACTTTAATATTGGTGGATTCTGGGGTGTCATGGAAGAAATTCCTCATGGATACCAAGAGATAATTACATCCATGCTTGTGTGCCTCATTTATTTCACTTAGTATAATGTCCTCAGTTTCATCCATGTTTTCATAAATGACAGAATATCCTTTGTCATGTATTTCATTGAATATATCCACCAAATTTTCTCTATCCATCGATGCTTGTCTGATGATTGACACTTAGATGATTCTCACATCTTGGCTATGGTGGATAATGGTGAAATAAACATGGGAGTGAATACATTTCTTTGGTATACTTATTTTAATTCCTCTAGATATATACTCAGAAGTTGGGCTGTTGGATTGGTGGATTATATGGCAATTTATTTTCCAAAATGACTGTGCTAATTCAATTTTGTTATATTTTGAATCTAGAATGTGTCCCAAAGGCCCATGTGTTGAAGGTTTGGTCCCCAGCTAAGAGTGTTTTTGGGAAATTATGAAAACATCATGAGATAGGGGCTTCTGGAGGAAGTAGGTTATGGATGGTGTGCTTTTGTAAGGTTTATTTTGTCTCCCGCCCCTTCTGTCTGTCTGTCTGTCCCTCTGTCCCTCTGCTTCTTGGATAACATGAAGGGAGCAGCTTTGCTCCACCATGCTCTTCCATCATGCTGTACCGCCTCACCACAGGCCCAGAGACAATGGAGCCAGTTGCAAATATTCTGGAACCTCTGTAACCATGAACCAAACTAAATCTTCCATTCTTTAAATTGATTTTTCCAGATACTTTGTCATAGTGATAAAACAGTAACACATTCCCATCACCAGTACACAGGTTTAATTTTCCCACACATCCGTGCCAACGTTTGTTATCATTTGTGTTTTTTGATGAGTCATTCTAACAGACATGAGAAAATATCTCACTGTGGAACTTACCAAGAACTTTCAACGTTATTGCAAGGTAATAGGTATATAATTTGATATTAAAGAAACAAATTGACATTGTTAGATTTTCCTTTTAGAATGATCAAAGTAGCTTCAATGAGAATAAATTTGAGAATGATAATATACGAGTGAGTAAAATTTTAAAAGAAAGTTATGCAAAATGATATATGGATGGTATCATGGAATGTTGGATGGAGAAATGTGAAAAAAATGTTTTTTATTTACTAAAATGGTAGAGTTGATAAATTTCATCAGTTGCTGAATTTAGAAATGAGAAAGATGAGTCAAGTATGGCTTAGATATCTGAACGATGCTATTCAGTAGCATAGTGAACACATGAGAAGGAATGGGTCTTCAGGGAAAAGGAAATTAGGGCTGGGCATCTTAAATCTGTGGTCCTTTTGCTTACAGGAGGACATGTACATCAGGCAGTGGATAAGCTATGGACATAAATGGACATCAGCACAGGGAATAGTTAAGGTTTTAGAAACTGCTGATAAAATATAATGAGTCAAAGGAGAGGCACGAGAACAAAACCTGGTGTACACAGTTAATTAAGAGATTACGATTTTCCAGAAAAATGATTTTCCAAAGAAAAAGTGAGGAATCATGGCCAGTCTAGAAGAGCTTAGCAAAGTAGCAATTCAGAAATACACAGGTATAAGAATGTTTGAGAAAGATGGAGTGTCATGAAGTCAGTGAAGTCTAACTCCTAACTTAAAGAACACATGGTCATCTGACCAGGCAGTAATTGTTTTCTCTAGTAGGAATATATCTCCTTTGAAATAAATGTATCCATGAGAATAGAGGAAATGTCAGTTCAAAACATCTTCTTCATAGGTAATATTGTTGAAAGAGTATAGGTTCAGTAATATTGAATCCTAGAGTAAAACCCTTTAGATTTGAGGTTTGATAGAAATATCTAAGTGAACATTAGTAAATTATCAGCCAAGCTATCTTTTAGATGCTTACAAACAGCATTTGCAGCACTCATGTTGGTTCTCACACCTCAGTAGGGATCTATTAAGACTTTCATAGTGGACATTTATTATTATAGATTATTTTTTAAAATTTAGCACAGACACATTTCTTAAAAATTTGGATCAAAATAGGTATTCTAATTTCTATTATACTAAATCAAGTATTTTTTCAGACATATTTGTGAAATATCAAAGTGGCCAAAAAGCTTGTTTCATCAGGATATTACCCTCCAAATAGTTGGAAAATCTTCAAATAAGTTTATTATTTCAAATCACATATATTTATTAAGCAACTAAGCAACTATTATATACCAAGAACTAGCTTCTGTGAAAATAATCAGACAAGAATTCCTATCTTTGAGGCACTTACATGCTTACATGGCAAAATAAAAAAATAAACATAAATACGGAAGAAAACATAAAATATAATCCAATAATGTATTTGAAGGTGACAAGTGCTATTGCAAAAACAGGAGCAGTGAGGAAAACTGACAGGATATGAATGGACTGTCATCCATGCGCTAGTGCTATTGGCTCAGATATTTCTCATCCTCAACAGTCTGGAGATGAAGGTATCTAAATAAACAGAACTTCCTGTGACATCAATGCTGTCCTACGGAAGCAGGAGCTTGCTTAATCCAGTTTGGGGCAAGTTCCAAACAAGGAAGAACCCTGTGAAAAATGACACTTGATCTCAGCCTTAGAGATGAGCAAAATTTAGACAGGCAGAGATTATAAACATATCTTTGGACTTCAGAAAAAAAGTTGGCTCAGACTTCCAGAAGCTTTCCATTCCATAGTAGGTGGCAGTAACACGACCTTTACAAGACAGGATCCTTAATTTATGCTACAGCAAGTCAATTTGAGCATTTGCAAAATAGATCAATCCTCCTTTAATCAACAAATAAGGATATCTTCTCTCTAGGCTAGGAATTGATTACAGTAAGGCAGTTGCCAAAATGCTTCTGAAATTATCATTTTTTAATATAATAAATATGTCATGTATCCATCCTTCTAAACAAGATCTTTAGAAAAAAAAACCTTGACCATGTTATTATATCTCCCCATCAGATATATCATTGTTTCCATAGAATGTTAATAGAAAATTCATTTGAGCAATATATATTATCTCTTGCAAAACAGTTAGTCACATAGTCTATTCTATTACCTCATACTTCTTAAATAGAAACCCAACACAATAGATTGCTCCATCAGTTCACAGCCAGTATAATGGAATGTCCAATTAACTTTTACAGTTATTCTGCTTTTAAATACTTCATATCTACTCAATCATCTATTCCTGTCAATTTTGCTTTCTCTCCTTCCCATGCCCATCTTTATTGCTCAAGGATGAATTCCAGTCATTTTCTCCTAGTCTACTAAAATTATCTACTAAAGTTGCCAAGCCTCCAGATGCCATGGCTGAAGCTTCCTCTGAGTATCTGGGTGACTGACCATTTTGAAACAATTTCCCATGCACCCTATGTAAGCCAAGTACCCCCATAGTTTCTTCTCAAAGGAATTTTTTCCTTTTTGCTGTTTTTCTATGCTTTAAAGAAGATAAAATGAACATAGGTGATTCTGTGCAAAGTGAAAAATTATAAGAGACAAACTTTTCAAATTAATTTAATTTTAGAAAAATATATATTCTACCATTTTACAGATGGAATTGAAAGGCTGAAAGAGTTTTAGTACAAAATCTACTGCATAGTGAGTGCACCAGGGAGAAGAAGAAGTACTGGACACTTCCCTGTGGATTCAGATAGTGCTGGGATGGTGAGCCACGTTAAGTAGGGACATTGAGTGGGCTATTTGTATGAGAGATCAAAAACCCTTCATTTTTAGTATCTCTAAGACCCAATCGCCATTTTTCTTCAGTGCACCAGAAGGTACACAATTCAAAAGTCAGCCTGGCTCCAGGAAAATGACTGTGACCTCGAGCTCCTGAGCACTCTGGGCAGTAGGAGGTGTGGTTTCCTAGTCTGCACTAAGTGAATGGAAGCAGAGGACACTTCCATTCTAAGTTTTGTGAAAACGAGAAAGACCAAGTATGTGTGGATTCCTCAGGCATCTTGGTCTGGGAGCACTGAGGTTGGAGCTAAAAGAAAGCTTGGTGCTCCCTACCTTAGACCAAGGGGCCTGGTCACCTCTCCTACATTCGGAAGTATTTGAAGTATTTGCTGCCATAGATAGGAAATTTGCCACATCCCTAGATGCACTGACTGAGGGTCTCAGGACCTGGAGTGTGCAGTCTGGATTAGTCCACAGTCTTTGTGGCTGAGAAGGTTTGTGGACAGATTCTGCAATAGCTATATCCTTATTCCTGGATTCAAAAAAATTAGGGATATTACGTACGGCTCTAGATTGGAAACTGAAAACTTTCAGCACGAGCCGGCAGGCAAGAAGGGTTGGAATTACCTACTGAGCCCCTAATAGTGTTGACTTGTTTGGCCTGGATTTGAGAAGGAACTGTATGAACATCCTATAACACCCCATAGCTGGAAAGATTCTAAAATCAAAACTTCTGGGAGAAAGTGTCTCCATGATTAATAACCCTGCATGGAAAATCTTAGCATTTATATGTTTGTTTTGCATTGTTTGGTGAGCTATTTTGTATTCCCTCATTATTTGTGATTTTTATATTTTCATCTAATTTTTTTATTTCTTTTAACCAGATTTTTTATGTATCTTTTCTTTCTCGTTTTAATCCCCTTCCCTTATCTTTTTTCATTCTCTCTCTTCTCATGTCTTCTTTTGTCTCTTTCCTCTCCCATACTTTTTCTTTTCTTTTTCGTATATTTTATCATAACTTTTGTTATCATTAAAACCTAATTTTAAGCCCATTCTGTATTACTACTCTCCTTTTTTTCTCTTTGGTTAGTGGAATTACAGAGATAATTTTTTATTTTTTTATTAGAAGTTGAATGCATGATTTGTTGTTAAGTTGTCACTTTTAATGGTGGCTACTCTCTCCTCTTGAAACAGTGGTGGTGATTGGACTTTGAAAAATGATAACACTTTGAAAATGTTGAGTGGGTTCTTTGATGCTGAGGTATACCTCCAGCCCAGGACACATCCTAAAGAGAAAGCTCCTCATTAAAAAGGCTTCAGAACATCAATCACAACAGAAGCACAAATATTAACACACACACACACAAAACCCATGAGGAAACAAAGTAAGCTGCCTCCAAAATTCTATAACTCCCCAATCAATAACTGAATCTATAGATATCAAAGTGGATGAAATGCTGAACAAAATAGTTCAAAACATTAATTGTTAAAAATGATTAGTTTATTCAAAGAAGATACAAAAAAACAACTAAATGAATTTAGAAGGAAAATACAGCATTTAAATAGGGGTAGAAATTCTGAAAAAGATGAAAACAGAAATCTTGGAAACGAAAATCTCAACATGTTAAACAAAAACTTCAGCTGAAGATCTCACCAATAGAGTAAATCAGGCAGAAGGAAGAACTGTGGAGCATGAAGAGAAGGCGGGTGAACCAGAACATTCAAGTAGCAGTGGTTTTTAAATAAAAACATGAACAGAATATGCAAAATCTCTGGGACAACATTAAAAGACTTCACTTATGATTCATAGTTTTTGATGAAAGAGTAGAGGTATAGGTTAATATGATAGAAAATCTATTCAGTGAAATAATATGTCCTGAGTTGTAAAATTAGATGGATGTTCAGATACTGGACACATTTATAAACTCAAATAGATATGACCAAAAAATAACCTATCCATTACATACAATAGTTAAGATATCAAAAATTCAGAAGAAGGAAAGAATTTTAAAATCTTCAAGAGATAATCACCAAGTCACCGTCAGAACAACAGCAGATTTCTTAGCACAAGCCTTAAAATAGTTAAAATTGAGGATATGAAATGATGTATTTCAAACCCTAAAAGAAATAAATGTCAACCTAGATTATTATATGCAGCAAAGCTCTTCTCCAGAATTAAAGAGAAAGAAAGGCTTTTCAGATAAACATAAAGGAATTCACAACCTTAAGCCAGTATACAGAAGATACTTAAAGGAATACTAGAAACAAAAGACAAAGATAAAAGCAATCAAGAAACTGTGGGGAAGATTAAATATCATCAGAAGGGTTGATACACAAATGTGAATTAGGAATGAATCAAGCAAAATGACAAGAATTAAGTACATACTTTCAAAAATAACCCCAAATATAAAAGTCCTTAATTCTTCAATTAAAAGACACAAACCGGTAGATTGGATTAAAAACAAAATAAACTCTTTGCTGCCTGCAAGAAAGATGCCTCATAAGCAAAGGGATACATAGACTCAAAAGATGGAAAATGACAGGCTATACGCATGAATCCAAAAGAAGGTAGGGGTAGCTACACTCATATTTGACAAAGCAGATTTCTAAGTAAAATTAGAGCAGACAAAGAAGGTAACTAAATACTAGTAAAGGGAACAATGCACCAAAGATATAAACATGTAAATATGCCCTGATCATTGGTGCATCCAATTTCATAAACACTATGTGACATAAAAGGACAGATGGATCCCAATACAACAATAGTGTGTGACTTCAATACCCCATTCTTACTAATAAATAGGTCAGCCAGACCCCCCCAATAAGAGAAGACATAATAATATTAAGCCATACTACAAATCAAATAACTTAACAAAAATCTATAGAAGAGAATTTAACAACAACAGAATACATGTTTTTTAGCCACTTATGGAACTTTCCCCAAATAAGATCAGATTTCAGGCCAAAAGTAAGTCTTAACAAATGTGAAAAATTGAAGTAATTTCCCACAATTTTTCTGATATAATGGCACGAAATTAGAAATCAACAGCAAAATAAACTGCAGAAACTAAAAACATAGAGATTGAGCAATACATTTTTGAGTGATCAGTGTATCATTGAAGAAAAAGAGGGAAAGATTTTAAATTCCTAGAATCAAATGAAAATAGAAAAGCAACATACCAGAATCTATGGATAAAGAGAAGGCAATTTTAAGAGGTAAGTTTGTTACTATCAATGCCTAAATTAAGAAATCAGAAAGATCTCAAATAAATAACCTAATGACACATGACAAGGTGTGAGATAAATAAGAACAAATAAAATTTAATACCAGTAGTTCCAGGCGTAGTAGCACATGACTGTCATCCCAGCATCCTGGGAGGCTTAGGCAGGAGGATTACAAGCTCAAAACCAGCCTCAGAAATTTAGAGGCCCTAAAGCCACTTAGTGAGACCTATGCCTGGTACCAAGAAACAAAACAAAGCAAAACAAGAAAACAAACAAAAAACAACCCTAAACAAAACAAAACAAAAAGCAAAAACCACAAACCAGAACAGTTGTGTTGGGGTCTGACCTTTGGTCTGCCCTTCACTCCGTTTCAACAGCTGCCCTAGAGCGATCTTGTTACTATTTCCACAGTTCCTTCAGGAGGGGCTGCTAGGTAGTGCTTTGTTATACAAAAGGTCAAACAGGGTGGGTCAGAATGTATCAACTACAGAATGTTTCTATCTTTTGTCTGTACTGAAATCTACATAACAC
>PVKS010041632.1:0-15893 GCA_004027875.1 Aplodontia rufa
TTTTTTTTTTTTAATTGAGTTTTCTCATGGCTTTCGTTGCTCCGAAATTTAATTGTGTACGTGGCTGCTGGGGTTTGAACCTGTGTACTTGTGCATGCCGGGCAAGAGCCACAACCCGCCGGGCCATGGCTCTAGCCCCCTCAAGGCTGACTTTTTAGGTGTCTAGAAGTCTTTTAAAAATGTTGCCTTTGGGGGCTGGAGTGGTGGATCTGTGGTTATGGAGTTTGCCTGGCATGTGCGAGCACCTGGGTTTGATCCCCAGCACCATATACACAACTAAGTGCTGGTGAAACAGAAAACAAACAGATGAAAAAATAAATAAAACTGATTCCCTCCCGCCCCCTTTAAAAAAAATGTTGCCCCTTACCCCAGCTCTAGCCTCTCCACCAGCCTCTCCACCAGGGAGAGCCGGTAGAGGGCGCTGCTCTCGTATGCTCTACCCACCTTCTGAGCAAACTCCACATTCTGAACTTTTATTGCTTATGAGCCAGGACGAGGATTGCTTTATCCCCAGGGAAATATCTCTCGTTTTTCCTGGGCCTTCATTTGATTAAAAGTTAATAACCTGGCCACACAAGGAAATTGGCCTACTCATTCATTGCTGGTAGGAGTGTAGACTGATACTGTCCTGGAGGAAAATTTAGTAGCTTCTATCAAGAAAATGCCTTAAAAATATGTACCCTCTTTGACCCAGCAATTCTAATCCCAGACTTTAACCTAAGGAAATAATTAAGGATAGAGCAAATCCTTACCTATGAGAATGTCATTGAAATGTTGTTTACAACATCAAAAGACTGGAAACTAAATCCTATCATAGGGATCTGGTTAAATAAACTGCAGGACACAGCCATACAATGGAATAACACACAATCATTTAAAATGCTGGAGAATAACGTTTGAGGGCACAGAAAGATGCCCTGTCTGCGTGGTGCTTAGGATGCCTGGGCGCTGGTCTCAACACCTCACACATGGTCACTCATTTAATCCTCGAGAGACTCCCAGTTGCGCTGGTGCTATTATCGCACCCATTTTACAAACAGGACAAGTGCTTCCAACTATTTGTTCAAGGTTATATGGCTAGAGAGACTCAGCCAGACGGTATCTCCAGAAAAGATGCATCCATCCATTCAGTGACGTGGCACTTACTACAAAGGAGATGGGAAGGGGCAGAGCTGAGACAAAGACCACACCAAACCTACTGTCTGCACTCTATTGGATATTAGGGCTTTCCACAGCCTGCTCACAAATTTTGGTTCTTGAACCCAGAACTATCTAGTGATACAAGGACTGAGCTCCAACTTGGCTAAGCTATTTTGGAGAATGATGGGAATTGATATCCATGCCTCCTTTACCTCTCTAGAGAGAGAATTGGAAGGTTGGAAAACATCACCTCAAAGGCCAGGTCCCCCACTCCATTTCTCTGCCCTATTATTTCAGTTACCTTCCCAAGACATTTCATAGATTTGTTTCACCCTTGGGACAGCCCAAGGCTTCCCAGAAGCAGCTGGAACAGGGGTGATAAGTAGTTTTTAAAATCACATGCATGTGCCCTGCTGCTGTGCCTCTGCAGAACAGGAAGCCCTACAGAGGACAGGAAATGAAGAACTACAGAGAAAACATCCCCAAAGCCTCTACCCAAATGGCACGAGGGCGGGGAGCAGATGACATGCCCTGTGGACCTAAGACCCACTGCTGTACTCTGCTGATCTCAGCGACACAGGATACCCTAAAAATAGGTCTGTGTGTGCAAGTGCTTAACAATGGCTCTGCTCTCCCGGTCCTCACTAGAACTTCAAAAAATCAGCAGGTTTGAATCAGAGGAAACCAGCTGCAGCTACTAAGATGGAGAAGATATCTGGAAGGGGCCCGACTTGATATAGCGAGAATATTTACGGAACTAGATCGCTGGTGGGGGCAGGGCACTTGGACACTTGTGAGTAAGGATAAAATCTTTCTTGCTTCTGAATTCCCAGCACCAAGCCCTGGTGTTGAATGAACTAACATTCTCCATGTTCAGAGCAGATCATTGGGCTGGGCCGACCTGGAGGCTGGACCAGGGACCAGTTTGTCTTACATGTGTGACTTCTACACTGGACATACTATAAAAGGTTCTAAGGGGCTGGAGCAGTGGCTCAGTGGTTACGGTGCTTGCCTTGCACACGCAAGGACGCGAGTTCAAACCCCAAGCACCATGCAAACAACAAAGTGCTGGAGCAATGAAAGTTGCATGAATAGTCAAATAAAATTGATTCTCTCTCACTGTCCTCTGTTTAAAAAAAAAAGGGGGGGGTTCTAGGGGCTGGAACAGTGGTTCAGCAATTACAGTGCTTGCCTGGCATGCATCAGGATGCAGGTTTGAACCCCAGCACCACATACACAAGAATGTTGGAGCAACAAAAACCACATGAAAAACGAAATAAAATTTATTCTCTCTCTCTTTTTAAAGGTTCCAATCTTAGGAAAGGTCTACATGGATACAAGGTCAGCCTTGAGAATTGATGGTATATTAGTTTCCTGCTGCTGCTGTAAAATTACCACAAACTCAGTGGCTTAAAGCAACACAGATGTAACACCCCACAGTTCTCAAAGCCAGAAGCCCAAGATGGGTCTTACTGGTCTAAAAATGAAGGTATCAGCAGAACTATGTTCCTTCTGGGGGCTCCTGGGAGAATCTGCTCCTTGCCCTTACTAGAGACCCTCTGCCGAGGTGACTTGTAAGATAATGCATTCACACACAGGTCCTGAGAATGGGGTAGTAAGTGCTGTTGGGGTGCATTATTCTGCCAGACAGACAGGAATAGGCGCAGTGAGTTTCGAGCAGGCAGGAGGCTGCTGCTTCCATCCATTCAGATGATGCCAGTCCCATCCCCGCTGGCAGAGGCTGGTTCAGTGGAGGAAAAAGGCAAGGAGAGAAGGTGGCTGGTGGGGCTTCTGGAGAAAGCTCTCCTGATTTTAAGAGAAACACAGCAGGGACCTCCAGGTCCTGAGCCAGGAAGCAGGCTGCCCAGACACCACAGTACTCCATCTTTACGCCTTAGCAGCTGGACAAAGAGAACCTGAGTCCCCAGAAAGCTCTCCAACCTGCCCTTCCCTCTGAGCCTGGGGATCCTATTTCACAAGAGCATACATTTCCTTTTTGTTTGTTTGTTTTTTAGTATCAGGGATTAGACCCAGGGACGCTTAATCACTGAGTCACATCCCCTGTCCCCCTCCCCAACTTTTTTTTTTTTTTTTTTTTGAAGCTGGCTTTGAACTCACAATCCTCCTGCCTCAGCCTCCCAAGTGACTGGGATTAAAGGCCTGTACCACCGCACCCAGCTTATTTCCTTGTTTTTAAAGTGATTTTGATTCAGTTCTGTTTCTTGCCAATAGAAAGGAGAAGAGGGAAGAGGGCAATGTCCTCTCGTGCTTCCTCCCTGAAACAGGAATCATCTGTTGCTAAAGAAATGCCAGTCAGTCACCTGATGCTGCTGCTTAGCGATGCACAAATGATTTATGCATTTAATGTAATGTGTCAGAACTTTCTCCCATGACAAAAAAGGCTTTTGTAATAAAATCACACAAAACCAGTCAAGGATCTGAAGGGGATGAGCAGCAGAAATCAAGAAGCAAAAACATCCCAGGACTTGACCATCTGTGTATGACTGCTGAGGCCCCATGCCACGCATTGTGCACACAGGCATTAGCTTCCTAGAGCTGAGTAACAAAGAGCACCAGTTCTTAAAAACAACCAAAATGCATTCCTTGCAGTTCTGGAAGCTCAAAGTCTAAACTGAGGCATCAGCTGGGCCACATTCCACCGGAAGCCTGCAGGAGACACCCCCTTCTTGCTTCTCGTGGCTCTGGCAACCCTTGGCTTGAGGCTGTACCACTCCAACATCTGCCTCTGCAGTCACCCAGCCACCCTCCTGGGTCCTGACTCCCCATGGGACATACGTGAAGGCATTCTCTTTATGTCTGTGTCCAAATTTCCCTTCTCTTTTAAAGACTCCAGTGTCCCTACCTAAAGGCCACCTGAATGGCCCCATATTTCCTTAAGTACATCTGCAAAGACCTCAGCTCCCAAGAGTCCCATTCACGGATACTGGGGATTAGGGTGTCAACTTATCTTTGGGGGTATACAAGGGAGCTCATGACAAGTAACTACACAGCAAGGACTAAAGTGACCCCAAAGGTAACACAGACAAGGACTTCATCCTGGAGAGGCTCACAGACTAGGTGGGGATATATATATATATAAGTTGGTACACAGAGTTGGGCATGCGGTGCATACCTATGACCAACTCAGGAGGCTGAGGCAGGAGGATGACCAGTTGGAAGTCAGCCTGGGAAGCTTACCAAGACCCCATCTCAAAATTTAAAAATAAAAAAGTGCTGTAGTTCAGTGGTGGAAGGCCCCTGAGTTTAGTCCCTATGCTGCAAAATAAATAAAAAGAAAAGAAAAAAGGGAAAAATGTACAGGGAGCACCGTCTTTCAAGCAAACCATTTAATAAATGAAAGGAGCAGATGCTCAAGGGATTTCAGTAGTTTGCAAAGGGCCACAGAACTGGTACACTGCAGAGCCAAGGTCCAGACTCTGCGTGGACTAACACCAAGAGATTCTTTCCCTCTCTGACAAGCTGGAGACATTCCCAACTGAGGACAAAGAGGCAAGTTAATGTCACAAACAGAATACAAATTGTTTTAATGTATATTTTTGGAGGGCGGGAAGGAAATAAGGAAAGCGAAGGCCACCGAGTCACTGTTCCTTCCTCCCAGAAGCTCCATGAGGCTAAGCTTTCAGTTCTACTTGCCACCGTGTCTATCAAGTGGCACCGTCCTGCTCTTCTAAGGGGCTGGACCTCCGGGGTGGGCGGTGGCCGTGGAGAATTGAAGAGCAGCTCAGTGGCTGGCTTTGGCCACAGGAGGGGAGAGGCTGGAAGAAGCAAGTTTTAGAACCCCGCTGCTGCAAGAGTACAGTACAGGAAGTCGCTGTGAGTCACAGCTGTTGCTGGAAGGCTAATTAGGAGTCAGGGAGAACCTCTGGACAGACACTCTCAGGAACCTCTGGGGAGCAGGGTCCAGGGCAGGGCAGCCATCAACAGCAGGGCGGGGTCTCTTGACCTCAGCTCTGCTGACATTTCGGACCAGATCATACTTTACTGTTGACAATGATCACTTCTATGTCCTGGGACTTGTATGTCATAGCATCCCTAGCCTCTGATCACCAGATGCTGGCAATACCTGTCCCCGCCGGTCATGACAACAAGAAACAGCTCCAGATACTGTTAACATCACTCCTACTGGGAAGCACTGGGTCCTCTTTCCATACGGAGGGGATGCTGATTCTAGAGCTGGGCCTTGGAAGCCACGAGTGAGTCCTCAGCTGTCACAGCAGCCTCCCCACAAAGCCATCAGGCTCACTGCCTCCCCCGGCCTCATAAGCACAGAGGTAATAGGCATTGCGTGCTGCTATAATGAAGAAAATATCCCACTTGCCATTAAAGAAACGTTAATTTAAAGACACAAGACTGACAGTCCCCACAGTCAATAGGCACTAACTCCCTCCCCACAGCCATAGGGACACGTTTATCCAATTAGAGGCAGCTTACATTAAGTTCAAAATGTTGGAAATATCCAAGTAACTATGGGAGGGAGCCGGAGAGCCCACACGAGGCAGGATCTGAGTGGCAGAGACTACTTCTTGGGGCGGGGAAGAGTGCCTCCCTGGGACCAAGAACTCAGAGGAGGAGGGGACAGAGTAAGAAGGCAGTCTCCAACCACCATCTGGGCACCGCAGCCATGAACAGCCCCAAAGCTTCTCTCAAGTTCTGTGACCCAGACACAAATCAGGGGCTGGGTACAGCTAAACCCGCTCGGCCCTTCACTGCGGGAAGATGAGTATGTGTCCTTGAACTGTAGCAGTGTATCTTAGGACACAGGTGACACTGCTTGCTTGCCAAGAAGTTTGTAAATGTATGGTTCCCCAAATGTACAAATATGGGTCTGGGTCCCCCTTTGACATTGTTTTTTAACCAGAAATCTTTTCCAAAACTCATCCACACCAAATACTTACCAGTGGACATAAGTAATCCCCCTTCTCCCATTGAACTCCTGGAAAGCCCGGGGGTCTCTTGGCAGCTGTATCCCTTCTCTCTCCCCTCCTTGCCTACAAGCCACAGGGGTTTTGACAGTGGCGGTGTTCTCACCATGGCTAACCCCAAGTCTTGGTGCACGCACTCGTTGCCATCTCCTGCGTTAGCTACCAGGAGAATAAGCAGGTGAACCGAAAGGTTAAGGGCTCAGCTCTGGAATCAGTCCACTGCGTGGCTTCAAAGCCCAGTTCCCCCATTCACTTGGCAAGGATCGGACCTGCTTACGCTCAAATGTTGATGGTTGTACTCTTAAAATTAAAAAAAAAAAAAAGAGTATGTCAACTGCTTCACGCCATCCCTGTTGCCAAACTCACACCCAGAACGCACCATCTAGGATTTCCAGTGCGGGCTTCTTGTAACGCAATCTGAGTTTCCCAGACCTTTACCTTTTTGTCCACAGTCTTTCTTTTTTTCTTTTTTTCAAACCCAGGGCCTCAGGACTGCTAGGCAATGCTCTAGCACTGAGCTACACCCCAGCCCCGCTACACCCCAAAGCTTTTACCATTGCCTCATCCATGAGTAATTTGATAGCAAAGTTTTTTGGTAAAAGCAACTTGCTTTTATCATATTTTTCTAAACTATCCACTTTTTTTTTTAGAAACAAATCTTGATTTTCACATTCTAACGATTTATGTGAAAATTAAAGTACTTGATGACAGCCATACACCTAGCATGTACGGATTTGGGAGCGCAGGCAACTGCCTCTTGGTTCACCCTCAGCCCTGGTGGGAGAAGCATGTTCCACGCTAGAAGAGCCATCAGCTCTGAGCCAAAGGCAGGGGTGGTGTATTTTGCAGAGATAATAAGGAGCACTGGCTATAGCAGTAGGCCAATTAAGCAGACCTCTGATGTCGCAAGAATCAGTCAAGTCCTCCAGGAAGGCAAGGCCTGGCTAGGCTGCAGTGTGTGTCCCTTAAGATGCACCAACCACCATAAAACCACCCTCTCTCCTCCCACATCTAACATCGTTCTCCTCGGAGGAGCTGGCAAATCAGTACACGGAGGGTGAATTAACAGTGCAAAGGGCGATTTCCATGTGAGCCAGAATTGCTCCTTCTTCCCACACATCCCAGGACACCAGAGGCCAGGAAGGAATAGTCCAGAGTGCCCTCCCGGGAAGGTTCCCTCCTACCCACTGACAGTCATACGTCAACAAGGCAGATGCTCGACAGGGCTCAGGGCTGGCGCACGGAGAGGCTCACAATCAGCCAAGGCTGGAGAGCCTCTGAGCCTAGCCCTCAACACAGGCAGGCAGCTGCCCTTGGCTAAGCAGCCCTGGACCTGCCTCGGCCACTAATTATCATACTCCAGGCAGCTGCGTCACCGTCTTCCAGCCAAGAATGGAAAGGAGAGCTCCAGTCAATCCAGTGCACGAGACCACCATGATCGGGCACTCAGGGTCATTTCTGCAATGACCTAGCAGGTTATGATATTTTGGTTTCCATATACAAGGAAACAGTCTGTCTGTCTGTCTGTCTGTCTCTCTCTCTCTCTCTCTCTCCTTCCTCTCAAGGCTATGCCCAGCCCCAAAGTCTTGAAATGTCAGGTGTTTCTTCACCTTGACAGCGGGCTGGAGGGCTGCCCAGGTGCTGTGTCACAAAAGGTGCCTCAGCATGCATCAGCTGCCACTCTGGCTAGGCCAAGCAGGGCATGGCATGATACACCATCTGCTGCCCTGGGGGACACCTGGAGGCCAGCACTCATCCTGGCTACATCAGCTCTGTATGCACAGCTCTGTATGAGGAGAATGAGCATCAGATTTGACCATGAAACTGGGCGCCCTCCTTTCACCACCTCCCTGATCTGTCTCAGGATCCTTTTGTTCTACAAAGTTAAGTGGTGGCCCACAGTCTCTGGAGGGGAGAAAAAGGGCTGCAAAATGGTACCTGAGAGTCTGAATTCGGCGGGGCTCAGTTCTCACACCCTCTAGCGAACAAAAACCACACTTCACTCAAAAATGTAGTCAAACTGGGTGCAGTGGCTCATGTCTGTAATCCCAGAGACTAGAGGCTAAGGCAGGAGGATTGCAAGTTCAAGGCCAGCCTGGGCAACTTAGCGAGGCCCTGGCTCAAAATAAAATAAGAAAAAGAGAGCAGGGGATGCAGCTCAGTGGTAGAGCATCCCCAGGTTCAATCCTCAGTACTGAAGGAAAAAAAAATTAGTGAAAGGGCAAAATCCAGAGGGCCATCAGGTGGACAACTGTAGCCAGACCTACAAAGCAATGGAGTAGGGAGCACATGGCTGCTTCGAGTCAGGCACAGCCAGACCTCAGTTAGAGGCGGATGCACCTTTCTATACAGTAGGTCTCCCAGGTAACTTCTAAGCTGGGATGATGACCCCTCTTCCTGGCAGCCAAGAGGCAGGAATAGAGACAGGACAGCAAGCCTACTACACTCAAGCAGTATTCAGGAAAAGTCACCTTGGTCTAATTACTGTGTCATGAAGTGAGGGGACCAAAGGCTTTAGATGAGCAAAAGTCTTACTAAAACTTTCTTGAGGACCTTGTGGCCGGAAGTGCCTACAAAAACCCACGGAGGGACCAGCCAGCAGCTCCTTGCTACTCAGTCCCTCTCCAGCCTCTGGGGCACTCCCAGGACCTCCTGCTTCTCTCATTCCGAGGACCTCCTCTGTCTCTCCAGCCACGTATTCGTGAGGCAGCTGGTCCCTGTTGTGGGGAGGGCGTTGTCATTTTTATTAAAGGTCAAAGCAGGCATTCAGGAGATCAAGTTAACAAATGATGTTTCTTCTGGCTTCATCAGCATTTTATTTTTTTGTTCTGGGGCCCGGAGAGATGGACAACTGGGAGAAGGTAGTACTATCTGATGTCACAGGTTTGCTTAACTCCAGGGAGGGAAAGGAAAGCGATAGCATTTCAGGTTACGCAGACCGACCGTGTGCCATTTCCCTGCGACCAGGGTCCTCTCCTCTCTAAGCAGAGACGGTGGTCACACATATGTCACTGAGCAGCACCTGATGCCTATGTCATCCCTGAAAATGGCTCCAAAGCAAGCCAAACTCCTTTGCCAATGCCACCGAGATGGCCTGAATGGCATGCACTGTCTAACGCCAAGGAAACCAGCAGAGGAGAAGCAGGTGTCCTTTAAGCCATGGAAAGAGGCTCGTCATGACAGGAAAGAAAAGACTTTCAAAAACAAACTGCAAAGCCCCCCGCAAAGGAGGCAGAACTTCCCTAGACCACGATGGCAGTCCTCAAGGAAGGGAAGGCGTGCAACTTCCTGTTCGAAAGCCTGTTTTGTCCATCCCCTGTGTACCACCAGTGTGTCAGGGACCACCTGACTGTGCCCGCGGGACACCGAAGGCTGCGTGCTCAGCAGATGAGGGGCCGGGCCAACGTCACATTTCGGGGAGGCCCCCTGTACCCACACCCAGGCTGGAAGATTCTGCACGCTGTCGTCAAATGACAATCCGTCAGCCAATCTCCCCCTTCTCAGTCTCTCTCACTTCACGACTTTTCACAAAGCAGAGGAAACAAAACCACACACAACCCTCCCACCATCTGGCGGCTTCAGCCCAGCAAGCTCGGATTCTGGCGTGCACGGTCCTGGCAGCCACGAAGCCCAATATTCCTCCTTCTTTGTTGCTGTTTAAAAGCAAAGCGAGAATGATAATACAGAAACACAACAACACGGACACGCTGGCTGGAAACCCTTAACTGGAGCAGGCGCGTTCCGGCCTCCTTCCCATCGAATGCGTGCGGCTGCGAACCCCCGGGGATGTCACGCAGGAAATGCAGGCTGGCTCCCCACGTCTGCCACGAGGACGCAGGAAGGGGCAGGCCCGAGTGACTCCAGGACGCCAGCTCATGCCAGCATAGCAGATGTGGCCTGATGCATAAGCCACAAGCCTTCCAGTCCGCAGAACTGAGCTGCTGGGCGGATCCGGGCACACAGTGGGGCTCGCAGCTGCCTTCGTGCCATGTGATCACTGAGAAGAGCTGTGCTGGGGGTGCAGCCAGAACAGGGACAGGGTCCTGCACCTCCCCTCAGGTTGGCCCTCCACATGCCGCCCCTCTAGCGGGCCTTTTGTTCTATGTGACCACCTTGCGACTAGCATGGGTCCTTGCAGTCTCTAACTTTGGGGGCGGGGTGGTGTACTGGGGATTGAACCCAGGGGTGCTCTACTACTGAGCTGTATCCCCTGCCCCCCTTTTCTTATTTTATTTTGAGCCAAGGCCTCGCTATGTTGCCCAGGCTGGCCTTGAACTTGCAATCCTCCTGCCTCAGACTCCCAAATGACTAGGTTTCCAGGTGTGCACCACCCGGCTGGGCTAAAACCTAATATCTAGAATCAGGTCACGCTGTGTGTCACTACCCTGAGGCCTACTTTCTTCCTTTATGTGGGATCTGTACATCCCTGAACTCAATGTGGATTTTACGCCCTCTGAAGAAACATTTTTTACTACTTTCCAAATTATAGGAGTAGCTACACTTTACCTTGTGTTGCATTTATTTGTTTAGAAAACCTCATTATACTCCTCCTGTAGGTATCATTATGAGGTAGATAACATTATCTTTATTTTACAGATGAGGATAAAGGAAGCTCAGAGAGGTTAGGTAACTTGCCCCAAGTCACACAGAATTCAGGAGCATCCAGGGCTGAGTCCATAGTTAGAACTTTTAACCATTCTATTCTTAGGGACATCTTAGATGCCAGTATATACCACTGATAGAAATCTCTGGCAGAGGGGGAAGTCTTATAATGGAAGGAGAATAAGACTTCTTCCACATGAACATCTGTTTTAATCAGTCAGATTCAAAGCACAGCACCACTGCTTGGCTGGACTCTATGCAGGCTGGCTGGCCTGCTCTAGGATGGCTGTTCAAGGCTCTAGGCGGGCATGTAGGGTCAGGCCTCGCATGAGTCACCTCCTGTGGCTTCCTTTAGCAGAGGGAGCACTGTTTACTCAGGCAGAGGACCCTTCCCTGCTTGCTAGGAGGATCTTTCCTGAAGTCACCCTATTAGCAACCAGCGACTCCCCTCTGCAGCCATCCCAGAGGCTGCATTCCTCCGGATGCTGCCCCTTCCAGCTGAACCCGGGCTCCCTTTGTCTTCTGAAAACACTGTTCATGTCCTACAAACAGCTTTGGCCACAGCAGCTGCTCAAAAAATCATGTCTGGGTAAGACAGGCAGCAACAGGAGCTCCGACTTCTGGCCGTGTGGTGCTTGCCCTTCCGCAGCTCTTAGAGCCTCTCCCTCCTCCTCTCCATGCTTGCCGCACGCCCCAAAACTAAAACTTCTTAAGAAAAAAGCAGCAGCAGCAGCTGCCATGAAGCCAGGACCCCCCGGGAGAGTCTTGAGGATGCCGAGA
Source organism: Aplodontia rufa (assembly GCA_004027875.1). Taxonomy (NCBI): domain Eukaryota; kingdom Metazoa; phylum Chordata; class Mammalia; order Rodentia; family Aplodontiidae; genus Aplodontia; species Aplodontia rufa. Next base: position 11,466 of record PVKS010041632.1, read on the forward strand.
GATGAGGTTCCTGCAGCCACATTCATCTACGGTTCTTTAAGCCAAACCGCATCCTATCTTGTCTTCCCCCTACCTCTTCATCTTCTCTCTCAAACCATTCCTTCCTCAAATGGTTCCTGAATGTGGTCTATGATCTAAGCAGAGGCGAGGAAGCAATTGAACCCCCAACCCTGGAGGCCCAAAGAGGAGGCTGACTGACCCACATGGTCAACCAGAGGAAGAGCTGGGAGGTGCAGGGAGGGGAGAAGGCAGCCCTGAGATCCAATTCAAGTGTCCCCATATCCCCACGAGCCAGGCAAGCCCACCCTCCCCTCTTCCGTTCCCTTAAAACAAGGGTGGGCTAGGCCAGCTCCAGTCTCTAATTCCCAAGGTCAAGTAGTAGCTCCAAAAATGATCCTAAAAATTCCTACACCAGGAAACTCAGGCTAACAAACACTCACAGCCCTTTGCTTTATGTTATAGTTATATCAAAGTTGGGAAAAATGACCCCCGCTTCACAGTCCTTATGTGTCTCTAAAGGCAGGGGGAGGGTTAATCATTACTTAAAAATGTAATTTGTTCAGGAAGTAAGATCTTTCAAAGCTTGAAGTACACAGAGGTTGGAAAAATATAGAATCCTCCATGACTGGAAGCCACTGCTGTAAGTGGAAGATAAAATGTGCGCCCCCTAAAATGCTCTGTCAGTCCTAACAGATTTCTACAAAAATGGGACATAATCAGAATGTCCCAGCGACCCTTCGAGGTCACACTAAATTCCGCTGAGACTGGTCACAGCTGTGAGGGATCCACACCCCTCCTCCTCCTCCTCCGGGTCCCTCTCCAGCATCCTTCACCACACACCCACCTTGGCTGCTCTTCAAACAGAATGCAAATAAGGAAAACACTACCAATGAATGATTTAAACTTGACAGTCGCTCATCAATTAAACCTAACAGGAAGCTGCCAGAGGCAATGGGCTGGGGAGAGCCAGGGGCTGACCTTGTGTCCCGAGAGTGAGCCTGGAAGCCAAGGTAACACAACAGCTTCCCTACTCCATCAAGGTCACTGCCCAACCCCAGAGGCCCAGTTAGGTCTGATTTATTGCCACTGTATATGTAGTGGTTGCCAACAGCTGTTCATTCTGTGGGCCCCTGTGTTTCTCCCCTCTGCCCCAGGGAATGATTAGGATCACGATTCTCAACTCTAGGCAAAGAGCTATCTGCTTGGTTTTTTGTTGTTGTTTGTTTTTTTGGTTTTGGGGATGAGTTATTCACAGTCAAAAGTCGGGAATGCAAGTGGGCTAATTATGATCAGGTGGCAATGGATGCCAGCATCTCTTGCTGAAGCTCTGTGGCTATCTCTGGGCTCGGTGGGAAACAGGGCTGCTAGACAGCTAGCCAGGCCTACCATGAATTCAGGAGTCCCGCAGGGCCGTGTTCCCTGTATTTGCTACCCTGGTCTTTAAGTCCCAGAAGAATACTAAAGATGCTACTTCTCATACCTTAATGTGCATAAGGGTCACCAAAGGATTATGCTAAGATGCACACCTGATTCAAAAGAGAGCTAGAGGTTCGGCATTTCCAACAAGCTCCAGATGACGGAGACTTACTGCTAGGCCACCAGGCACACTTTGAGCAGAGGGGGCTGTAGTATTTCATCAGTCAACATACAGAAGCGTCCCGATGAAACCCAGGTAGACCAGATGTCCTGTCATGGAGGAGAGACACAGGAAATGTGACTGTGTGTTGTATTGTTACCTCCAAAAGACATCATCTGGGGCTGGGCCAGGCTCTGGCTGAAGCTCCACAATCACCTTGGTCTCCCCCATCCCCACACTTCCTGTCTGACCAACAAATTAAACCTCGATTCTGTTCCCAGGGGCAGAAAGCCAGCTCAGGAGTATCAGACACTGAGGACAACGTGGCTGGAGGGAAGACAAGGACAGAAAGGGTCCCTTGATTCCCACTGGCTTTTGTCCTCCCTATGCCTGGGGTGTTTCAGCAGCCTTCAGAGTGACCAGGAGAGCAAGATTTTCTTTCCTACCAGCAGGATCAGAGGCAGCTCGGGTAGCCAGTACTTACCAAGAAGGTTGGGATGGAGGCAGAGAGGGACCACGGGTCTAGGGGGTTACGGACCCGTCCTTTCTCACTGCATATACAGTCACTGTCATATCATGTCATCCTGGGCTTACTGCTTTGTCTCCTTGTGGACAGCAACTGCAGCCAAGCAGTCCCTGGATTCCCAGTGTCTAGCAAGATGCAGGACCCAGAATAAAGTCTCTATAGGTACTTGCAAGCAAAGGAGAAAGCAAGCTGAAACAATATCCTACGTGGGCAAGCAGGTACTCCCCACCTACGGCATCCTCATCCTCATCAGACGAACAGGATTTCTTCTGCTTCCTGCTGTGACAGCAAAGAGGACCAGGGTTCAAGACTCTAAGGCTATGAGCTTGGGGAGTCATGTCTGGCTTCGGATTCAAGGTTATCAAGAGAAAGGACACATCTAACTGCTAGTGTGCTTAAACATTTAGATCAATGCTTGGCTATTCCGCTCCCTTTCAAACAAAATCCAATATCTGAGTATTCAATCCCTGAGCACCTACTACGCGCGAGACATGATTGACAATAGGATAATGGCTCTTCTGTGTTAGAAGGTACAAAAAAAGGCAAAGAAAATAAAGAATCAAGTCTTTTTATTTTTAAGACACAGGCCTGACACCAACTTCAATGACTTCAAAAGTCCCCTAAAGGATGGAACGGGGCCTATTAAAATGTTCCCAATATGCAGAGCATATTTTTTGAGAAGATAATTACTAACAATCTCAGGAAGCGACGGGTCCCCTTCTACACTATTAGAGAAGCCTTTGCAGGAGCAGATCTGTTGCCATGACAACAATCACTCGACTGAGGATAAAGAAGGATGAGGGACCTACCAAATGGTGCTCTCTATAGTATGCTCTGAGATTTCTTAAAGCCACTTTCCAAAGAACCTTCAGCATCTGGGAGCTGGGAATCTAAAGCTATGTGAGAGGTGAGGGGTAACCCAGTTTACCATGGCACTGGAATTTCTTCTTTATCGTCCCTGCCAGATGACCAGCTGAAACATTTCCAGCCTGAGAGCTTGCTCACCTCTGTGCTCAGAGAGAGAGGCCCTGAGCTTTCCCTGGACAGCTGGAGTAGGGTGAGAGGAGGCAGGGGAAGGAAGGAAGTCCTTATCCGAGACGTCCCTCCGCCCCTGCAGAAGGTTCAGGCTCTGGCAAGGCCTGCCATGAGCTCAGAGAAACCAAACAAAGCTGCAACGTGGGTGCAAGGTGGCTTTTCCAGGTGTTAAGTACAGCGCTGGTCCCAACAATTCCAGCCATCGGCAACTCTAAACAGTAGCAGCACTGAGGACCTTGGCGGTGTTCAGTGGACGGAGGCGAAGGTTGAGTGGGAAACCGCATGCCACTGTGGCACCTATGTGCTACGTAATGCACACATATGTGGGAATCCACAGACCCCACAGACAGGCCCAGCACTGCAGGACTCTTAGCAATCATCTCTGCAGATGGCTTCTCCCAGGGCCCTGCCCATCAATCATCTTTTTAAAAATGAAAAAGAGAGAGAAACAGTAAGAGAAAGAGAGAATCAATTTTATTTAGTTTTTCACATGGCTTTCATTGCTCCGATGCTTGGTCATGTACGAGGTGCTGGTTTGAACCTATCTCATCTCACATGCCAGGCAAGTGCTGTAACCACTAAGCCAGCACTCCAGCCCCCAATAAATCATGTTTTGAGACAAATGTATGGGAATTCTTAGGTAACTCACAGGGGAACTCACTTGTGTAGACCAAGACTAGGAGGAAGAGACAGACGTGGGGAGAGGGTCCACTATGACAGGTACCTGCTTCCATCCTGTCCCCCATAGAACATTCCAGACCCTTGCTCTCTTCAACTCACCATACCTCTCAACTCACCACCCCCCTCCCCACTCTTGATTATCACAAAGCCAAAACTGCCCTTTGGGGTAGAAATCTCACCCCAAACAAGTACCAGCAATAGTACTTGAATGACCTCACACAGGGAGACAGAGAGGCAGATGTGAGTGGACATAGGGCAGAGGTGGATTTAATCACCAGCCAATTTTAGGTCTGAGTGGAACTGAGTCACAGAACTGGCAGTTCTGCTGCCCCAACCCTTTCCTTTGATCTGTCAGCAAACTTTAAAATAGACTGATTTACACCGGAGACAGTGAGGCAATGTTCAAACAGGGCAGATGCTAACACCAGCAGCCCACTACCTGTGTAAAACCATCACTCTCAGGAGGTTTCGCTCAGGTCAGGGGAACGACGGTGTATGTCTTTTCCTTGTGTGGAGAGAGGGGACCACTCACCTTTATCTTCAACATGGACAAGGAAAAAGCACCTCTGATTTACAAGCCAATGGCAGATCTCAGTAGACCCCAATTTAA
>PVKS010041633.1:0-15896 GCA_004027875.1 Aplodontia rufa
GGGGGGGGCACTCCTGGGGATAATTACAATATCCAGAATATTTACACATTTTATACACATTTTATATTATTTTGTTAAAATCTTGTAAGGTTGTTCAAAAAAAAATAAAAATAAAAAAATAAAAAATATAAAAATATAAAAAATAAAAATAAAAAAAAGAGAATACTATATCAGCAAAACTCAGCTTCAGATTTGAAGGAAAATAAGAATATTTCACAATAAGATCAAACTTGCAACAGCCATGAACAGAAAACTAGCATTACAAAGAATTCTCAAAGATAAACTCCAGATAGAAAAAAAAGCAAACAATCCTCAAAACCGTCAAACAGAGGAAATTCAATAAAAGTACACAATATCCAGAAGAAACAGAGCACTTGCCTGGCATGCAGAAGGGCCCAGGTTCAAACCCCAGCACTACATAAACAACTAAGTATTGGAGAAACAAAAGTCAGATGGAAAAATAAATAAATTTGCTTCTCTCTATTTTTTGTCTCTCCCTGTCTTGCTCTCTCTGTCCTCTCTCTCTCTCTCTCTCTCTCTCTCAAATTTAAAAAAATCCTATTGAAAGAAAATATCACAAAATTTGAACATTTGCTCAATTATAATGGAGGTGGTGTGAATGCTTATGACATTTTCTTCTGGTCTAGGTACCTAGTTTTTGAACTTCTCTCCAGCATCCTCTATGTCCTCTTTCAAGGTAACTTCAGTATATGTGTATGTAGTCTATCTAGCAAACCAATGTTTCAAATGCTTTTAAGTATTTCATTCTGAAATAATTATAGACTAACAAAAGTTGCACATATGGTACAGATAGTTTCTGTATATCTACTACCCAGACTACACCAGTGATGATATTGCACATAAGCAGTATGTTATCAAAACCAGGAGAGTGATGGATTTCTAAATTATCTGTCCTATGGATTTCTTTTGGATTTCATGATTTTTTCATTGCCTTAATTTGGGTGGTATGCATTTGTGTGATATTCTATGTCATTTTATCAGATGTATAGATTCATATAGCTACTACCACACTCAAGATATAGAGCTATTTCTTCACCACAGAAAACCCTGTTGGACTTCCTATTTTTACTTAGACCCTGACATCCCAATATCCAAACTACTATTAACCACTGGCCTACTCTCCATCTCTGCATTTGTCATATCATAAATACAATTTGAATGAAATCATACATTGTCTTAGTTTTGAATTTGTAATTTTCCTTAGAGAATATCATACATAACAGCCATTCAAATTGTAATGTGTATCAATGCTTTGTTGTTGATTTTTTTTTTCAATTAAAGAACAGGATTCTAACCCAGATGCCCCTCACTCAACGAGTGGATACAAAACTATGGTACATATATACAATGGAATACTACTCGGCCATTAGAGAAGATGATATTATGGCTTTTGATATCAAATGGACGAAGATGGAAAGAATTATGCTAAGTGAAGTATCCCAATCTCAGAGACTCAAGGGCCAAATGGTTTCTCTCATATGTGCAAGCTAGAATACATGGGGAAGCAGTAGGTTAAATGGCTAAACTAATAATAACCTCAAATTGTATGATTGTCAGCATAATAGGGGATGGCACCCTAGGATACTGGGAGGCGTAGGGAGGGGGAAGGGGTGGGGGAGGGTATTTGAAGATCTCCTAGGATACTGGAGAGTGGGAATATAGGTGAACCACCTCAGAAGCAGAGGTTATTCCTCCACGAGATACCCATTTTATGCAAGAGTTCTTCTGGGGGTAACTGCAACAGGTGAAACTCAAGGTGGTCATCCATGTTTGGGCATTACCCCTGGATAACTGTGTATATATATACATTGGTTATTGATGGTTTGATGTTTCCCTCTCATTTGTATCTCTATATACTCTTAATAAAAATAAATAAATAAAAATAAATAAAGAGCGGGATTCCATTATAAGGTCATATTGAGCTTTGTTTCTTGAATCATAATGGAAAACATTTGGTTTGTTTCCAGTTTGACTATTATAAATAAAGATTATATAGAGTGGAAAATGGTGGACAGCAAGCACGTCACACCCCAGCACGGTCCTTGGTTTGAAAGGAAGAAGTGCCAGGAGGGCTACCCTAAAAGGTGCATGTATTGGAAAAGATTTTCTGAACACAGCACAGGTCAGTGGGAGATCAGTGACTTGGAGACTTGGGTGTAGTAAGTGGAAAAGAGGAACTAATTCAGACCTACCTGGCTGCCAGAACCACTCACCCCTCAATCAATACAGCAGTGAGAGAGACTGATCATTTTAGCTACACAGACTGACTGCTACTAGAAAAGCTATACTGGAATGAAAGCAGGTCTTCTCAGCATCACTGCTGTAGAGGAGGGAGCAGACTCTCCCTTACTTCTGAGGAGGTCAGACTGTAACAATTTCAAACAAAGAAGCAGGGAAATGGGCCCAGAAATCTAACAATCCTGTCAGGATCCTACACTCTGCTGTGAATGGGTTGAGTGCAAACAGGAGCTCTGCTCTGTGCTTAAACTGGGACAGCTCCATGGCACCTTTGCTTGGGAGGACAGAATATTGTCCCCCCTTACAGCCCTTAGTGATGTGAGCTGCAGCCATTCTGAGCATATAGGCAAGGCAAGCAGAACTTTGTGTCAGACCCTCATTACCATCTCCCAGATCCCGCTATGACCCTAGGGCAAATTCAGCCAGATCAGAGAGAAGAGTCTGGAGCCAGTGCAGCCTGCAGGACAGTTAAACCAGAGATAATTGGATTGGAGAGTGAAAGAGTTGCCTGAGGGCTAACCCTTCCCCTAACAATCCCAAGAAGCAAGCCGCCACACTCTGGGACAACATTTTAATATAATTTGTTGGACTTTACTGATAATCAACAGGGCCACTTCAATCCATATATCACAGTTTGAATTTTTTTAATGTGTGTGTGCTTGTTTGTAGTAAGCGCTGCTGTGGACCTGTTTCTTGTTTCTCTTAACTTATTTCTTACCTTTCCCTCAAATACTTGCTTTAATGTAAATATTAGTACTCACCACACCACCTGTGACGAGGCTGCAAAACTGCCCAGTAGTCCAATTTTCTGTTACCCACATATTTCCTATGCTCCAGCAATAGCCAAACCCAATCTCTCCCTCCAACCTCTGTCTCTCCTCTCTTTTTTTCTTATTTTGTTTGTTTGTTTTTTGATTTTTATTTTTTATTTTTGGTAATCAGAATATTCTTTCACTATATCTATACTCAATCTGCTCTGGCTTCATAATCACAAGACTGTCTACTTCCTCCATCCGTGTTTTACTGTAAGCTTAACATCAATTTTCTCCATCTGGAGAAAATTGCTACCCACATCCTTGTTTCCATAGGTCATAATAGTGCATCAACTACAAAAGGAACACAGTAACCAGTTCAACACTGTTTATTGTATGTTTTAAATGACAGTATTGTTTATTCATCCTTACTGAGGGCCTTAATGGAAATCTGATGTGAATGTCAAACTTAATACTGCTTTTAATCCAGTTATAGTCTGATAGTTGACAGTATTGTATCCAAAGATAGTTACTAATCACACCATTCCACTCATAGGTGGTAATTAACATGGTAATGATTTCAGAACAAAGAAACTAAATTAATGCTGTTTATTGTACCCAATGGCTGCTCATATTGTATCTTTTGCCTTACCTTGTGAAGTATTAGAAATCACAAAAGCCAATAATTAACCATAGACTAGGGAGCCTGCTATTAATCTCAACTTCCCAAATTGCACCCAAATTGTTAATAAAGAGACAAAAAACCCACAACTCATCAACATCCCCAAAATAAAATAACCAACGAGGGCTCACAGGTTCCACTCCCCTGCCCTGAAAATGAAGAAAAAGAGAAGCAATTCTCCCCTTAAAACACAAAACTCCCTTGCTAAGGAGTCCATGGATAGGGTCCTGGATGAAAACCTAGAAAAAAACTATCAACAATCTAATTATAAACCAATCAAAGAATTCTAAGAATGCAAAGGGATGGAAATACCAGCAATTTTAGGAGCTGAGAGGCCACATTGATAAAGAGCCGTGCATTCTGAAAAGAGATGTAGCAGATCTCTTAGAATTGAAAAACACAGTCAATCAAATTAAAAGCTCAATGGAAGATGTTAATACCAGAGTAAACTCAGTAGAAAATAGAATTTCAGTTCCTGAAGAATGAACATCAGATGATGAACACATACTGTGTAAATTTCATTGAAAGGAGGAGAGACAAGAAAAGAAACTCAGTGAGCATGATCAGAACTCCAGAAAGTATGCAATGAGATTTTTAAAAATAACCTGAGTGTAATTGGGATGGGGAGAACAGAGAATAATAAACAAGCGGCATCAAGAAGCTTCTCATTCTCATGAGATAGCCAAAGAAAATCTCCCCATATCAGAGTTGATCTAGATATTCAAATTCAAGATGCCTATAGGATGCCAAATAGACCTAATGAAATGAGAAACTGACCAAGACATAACATAACCAAAATTAATAACAGAGAAATCAAGTAAAAAAAATTTAAAGCAATTTAAAGAGAAAAACACCAAATCACATTCAGAGACAGACCAATAAGGATTACTGTCGATTTTTCAGCTCAGAAAATAAAGTAAAGGAGAGCATGGAACAATATTTTTCAAATATTGAAATAAATTAATTTTCAGCCAAAGATACTATACCCTGCAAAACTCAGTTTTAAATGTGATTGGGAAATAAAATGCTTCCATGATAAGAATAAATAGCAACATACATCAACCCAAAACCAGCTCTACAGAGAATACTCAAAGACAAATTTTGAACAGAAGAACAAGTTAAAAACTCACAAATCCTATAAACACAGGAAAGACAATAAAAATATGACTCACTAAAAGATATCCAAGATAGTGAAAATATAGCAGTGGTGACAATGCCAGGGATCCAGAACCACCTATCTATTCTAACATTGAATGTGAATACACACAGGTTGGAACTAGACCCTGGCCATTCAGAAAGGTGGTCTATTATCAGGTGTTAAATCCAGATAAGGTGTAATGTTATACAGCCTAATACTTTTTTAGAGATATTGTGGGTAAGGGAAGGGAGGGATATGGGTGGGAAATTGGGGGAGGCACTCCTGGGGGTAAATCTAGTATCCAGAAACTATACACATTTTATATTATTTTGTTAAAAATTTGTATGGTTGTTCAAAAATTAAAATTAATTTAAAAAAGACACATATTGGCAGACTAGATAAAAAACCAAAATCCAACAATATGCTGCTCCCAGGAGACACACCTCACAGCCAAAAATAGTCACAGATTGAAGGTGAGAGGTTGGCAAAAACCTACCAGGTATATGGCCCAAAATGAGCAGGCTGGTGTTGTGATTCTTATATCTGACACAGTTAATTTTGACCAAAAATTACAGAAAGGCAATTCTCCCACCATTGGCATCCCACTTCATGGAGAGATTCTACATGCAGCCCTCCTGCCACTCACCCATCTTCCACAATCTCCACGGTTTGCTAGAATTTTATTAAGGATTTTTGCATCTATGTGCATCAGGGACATTGGTACAAATTCTAGCAAACCACATCCAAAAACAACTCAAAAAGGTAATTCATCATGAACAAGTAGGCTTCATTCCAGGAACACAGGGCTGGTTGAACATATGCAAATCAATAAATGTGATTCAACACTTAAACAGAATTAAAGGCAAAAATCATATGATCATCTCAAATGATGAAGAAAAGCCCTTTCATAAAATTCAACACCCATTTTTGCTTAAAAATCTGGACAAGATAGGGATCAAAGGAATATAATTTAATTTTGTAAGAGCCATTTATCACAAACCCACAGCCAACAATATATTTAATGGAGAAAGACTGAAACCATTCCCCCTAAATTCAGGTACAAGACAAGGCTGTCCACTCTCACCACTCTTTTTCAATATAGTCCTCAAAACCCTACCCAGAGCTATCAGACAAGAGAAGGAAATCAAAGGAATCAATGAGTAAAAGAACAAATCAAACTATCTCTACTTGCCAATGACATGATCCTATATCTAGAAGACTCAAAGATCTCTGTCAGAAGACTTCTAGAGCTTATAAATGAATTTAGTCAAGTGGCTGGTTAAAAGATCAACACTCACAAATCAATAGCTTTCCTATACTCCAGCAGCAATTCTGCAGTATAAAGAAATGAAGACTGTGGAAGCTAGAATACATTGGGAAGTTAATAATAACTTCAAATTGTATGATTCTTAATGCAACAGGGGGATGACTCCCTAGGATACCTGGAGGTGTAGGGTGGGGGACAGGGTGAGGGAGGGCTTAGGAAGAATATCTAAAAGACCGGAGGGTGGGAATATGGGGGAATCATCTCAGAAGGAGATCTCTGACCTCCATGAGATATCCATTTAACTCAGGGGTTCTTCTGGGGGAAACAGCAACATGGAGAACCCAAGCTGGGCATCCGTGACACAGTATTAGCCTTGGATAACTAAGTATATATTCATTTGTTCTTGAATGTTTGATAAGTTTCCCCCTCAATTGTAAATCCATATTCATCTAATAAAAAAATAAATAAATAAATTTGGGGCTGCAGTGGTGGCTCAGCAGTTAGAGCACTTGCCTGGCATGCATGAGTACACACAAAATTCAAACCCCAGGACCATGCACACTTTGAAGTCTCCCAGCAACGAAAAGCCACATGAAAAACTAAATAAAATTTATTCTATTTCTCTCACGTCCCTCTCTCTTAAAGAAAGAAAGTGAATGGGACCTGAGTTAGTGTGCAAGTAGTAAATATGAAAAAATAATAGAATAATGATACAGCTATAACAAAGCTCAACATCACACACACACACACACACACACACACACACACACACATTTTCCATTTCTAACCTAGACAATGATTGTTGGAAAAAAACTTTTTTTTTAACAGACAGGGACAGTGAGAGAGACAGAGAGAAAGAGAGGAACAACTTTATTTAGTTTTTCACATGGCCTTAGTTGCTCCAACACTTAGTTGTGTACATGGTGCTGGGGTTTGAACCTGGGTCCTCGTGCTTGCCAGGCAAGCACTGAAACCAATGAGCCACCGCTGAAACTGCTGAGCCACCACCCCAGCCCCTGGAAAAAAATTTTTAAATGTACATGAGTTCAAATATGTAACAAAAAAATTCCACTATTGTGTATAATTATAATGTACTAATTAAAAAGATAAAAAATTGATTTCAAAAAGGGTGAAGTATCTCAATAATTCTTTATTAGATGTTGAAAAATATTTTTGATACAGCAAATTAAAATATGTTAATAAAAAAGAGCTAATAATTCCTCAGATAATAATTACTATAAATCAGGATTCAATTTAGAAATATCCTGCCTCCAAATTCCATATTTGTTCATTACTTACACAAATGTATTGTGAATTGGCTGTAACTGTTTAGTCATAAATCCTTAAAACCTTACTAGTAAACAAAAATTCAAAATGAAAAAAAAAGAAATGAAGAAATCCATCCCATTCAAAATAACTGCTGGGGTCTGACCTTCACTCCATTTCATCAGCTGCCCTAGAGTGATCCTGTTACTATTTTCATAAGTTCCTTCAGGAAGGGCTGCTAGGTCCTGCTTTGTTAAGCTTGCTAATTGTTGTGCAAAAGAAGATTTGGGTGGGTTGGAATGTGCTAACCATAGGCTATTCCCTAGTTGTTTGTCTGTACTCGAAATCTGCATAACCCCTGGCAACTCCCTTAGAAAGATTATTGGTTCCTTAGCTGTCTCCCCTCCCTATAAAAATCCATGTGCCTTGAAAATAAATGGATTCTGAGCTGCCATCCGCTGCATGAGGTTGACTCATTTCACCAGCCGGGAGGGAAGGGACCCCCAGCGAGAGGGAAGGGAGGTCCAGGTTCAACCGCTGGCACTCACCCTCCTGATTCGGGCACCGGGGGACCAGTTTGTCTGGATCATCCCACCCAAGCCTCAGGGACTCCTGAGGTAGCGACAAATAACCTCAAAAATAATAAAATATTTGGGCCTTAATCTAACAAAAAAAATATAAAAGACCTCTATGATGAAAACCATCAAACATTAAAAAAAGAAATTGATGAAGACCTGAGAAGATGGGAAAACATTCCATGTTCCTGGTTAGGTAGAACCAATATAATAAAATAGCCATTCCGCTGAAAGCCCATACAGATTCAATGCAATCCCCATCAATACACCAATGACATTTTTCATGGTTATAGAAAAAGCAATTCTCAAATTCATTTAGAATAACAAGAAACCCGGAATAGCAAAATATTACTAAGCAAGAAAGATGTAACAAGAGGTGTCACAATAGCTAAAGTGAAATTATACTATAGAGCTATAGGAAGAAAAACAGCATAGTATTGGTATCAAAACAAACATAAAGATCAATGGAATGGACTAGAAGGTACTGAGATAAACCCACAAGTCTTTAACTATCTGATTTATGACAAAGGGGGCCAAAATATAGCTTGGAGGAAAGACAGTCTGTTCAACAAATGGTGCTGGACAAACTGGAAAGCCAAATGCAGACAACAGAAATTAGATCCTTATCTGTCACCCTACACAAAAATCAAATCAAAATGGATCAAAAATCAGAAATTAGACTGGCAATTACACAATTGCTAGAAGAAAAAAATTGGATCAGCACTCTAAAACATCCGTGTAGCACCACCATCCTAAACAAGACTCCTGCAGCAGAAGAATTAAAGCCAAGAATCAATGAATTGGATGCCATTAAACTGAAAAGCTTTGGCACAGCTAAAGAATTAGTCAAAGGTGTCAAGAGAGAACCTACAGAATAGAAGAAAATCATAAACTGCTACGCCTCCAACAGGGGACTAATATCTTGAATATACAAAGAACTCAAAAATACTGAACACCGAGGAGATTCAAGATGGTGATCTGAAGACAGATGGCTTCCCCAGTGGCTCCGAGACTGGACGGGAAATCCCCAGTTTTTCTCCAATATTTTGAGGTGCGTTTGGGGTACTAGCATCTTGAAACCCCAGTCCTAATTTGCTCAGTGGATTTGAGGAGCAGAGACTTAGGAGAAATGAGTGGAGAAAAAGAGGGATTTTTTTCCTTCCTGGCTGGGATGTGGCACTCAGCCATCTTTGTTTACATTTGGCACAGGAGTTGGGAGGAGCCTACAACTGGCAAGCACATTGCCAAAGAGAAGTCTCCATGCTTTAAAGATTTCACAGTTGCAAATTCACATCCCATGCTTACACTCCATCTGGTGGCAAGATCAGTGTCTTGAAGCTACCTACAGACAAGCCTAGTGGAGGAGGCTGCCCAGCGGCAACAGCAGTGGCGTGAAATCCAACCAGCCTCCATCTTTAATGCCCTCGGAGGCTTCTACTCTCCGGACCAGTGCTGGCTTTCTCTGGGACCACAAAACAGGCTCTGAAAACTGCACCTGGAGTTGGCCACAAACCACAAGCTGATCCAGGAAGAAGAGGCTTGGGACAGGCCCTGCCTCCAATTTGCATAGGGGATTTTGGGTTTCTGGAATAAAGGGGAGCATTGCTCAGCCCTAGCCACCCCCACCCCAGCCAGAAGGATCACATTACAAGTTAAACATGCTGAATCCTTTGCCCCAGCAGAAAAATCACAGGAGTCAGTTTCAGCAACCATCAGCAGAGGGAGCATTGAAAACATCTCATGAAACTTCTGACTTTCAGATCCCCTGAAAGCCCTGAGAGACCCTACCTTTGAAAATCATACAGACGGTGAACATCTCCTCCCAAAGGAGTCAGAGACTCTCTTACTGACTACAGTTCCAAGTTTTTAATGCTAAGAATTTTTTATTTTTCACCCCTTTTTTAGTATACATTTTTTTGGTGTTTTTTGTTTTTTTCTTTCTTCATTTCTTTCCTGTTCTTGATGTGTATTAGTGTGATAATTGGAAAAGTTAATTGGTTCATGGTCATATAAAAATACTAGCTGTTTTTTGTTTCCCTGTTCTTTTTTTCTCTCTCTCTCTTTTAAAAAATTTTTTGTTTGTTTGTTTTTATGTTTCTTTCTTGTTTTCTTCCTTTCTCTCTATTGTCTCTCTTATTTCCTCTTGTCTATCCTGTCTATCCTTGACCTCCCTCCTGAGAAGAGGGATTCTGGTTAGTACATATAGTATTTGAAGTATATTGTGCCTGACAAGCATAATTCACCAGGGGGAAATTCTTCCCTTAAGTAATCACACAAATCTTAGTAATATCTCTTTTACCTTTTCAATATTAGGATACAAATAACTTATCTTCCATCAGGATCTGTATTTTCTTTTCTTCTTCTTTCTTCTTTCTTTTTTTTTTTTAATTATTTTCTTTTCCCTTTTTTTCAATCTATCAAGTTCCCTGTTTTTCTACAGTAAATCCCTTACCTCCTCCACTTTCTCACTGTCTACAATTGGTCAATATAATCTCCTCTCTAAATTTCACTTCCATTACCATCCCTCCCTGACTCCCATTTAGTTAATGTCCTTCAACCCCCTGCCATTAATCATGATTACCACTGTGATTGTTAATCTGAAGAACACTTATATGTTTTTGAAGTCTGACAAATGTGATAGTTAAATACTAGTGTCACTGAAAATACTGATTATCACTACCATTAGTTTCATAGGCTAAATTCAAAAGTCTATTATACTCTGTTCTAAATAACCAATTTAATACTATTTATTGTAAGTTTTGGTTGTACATATTGACAATTATATCTATTAGTGCATGAGGTGTTGGATACATTTAAGGGTAACTAACAGTCCAGAGTAAAGGGGGTTAGACTTCTGAACTCAACTTTCCTAACAATACCCCATCCCAAGTACTGGACTGGACAAAATTCCCAATCCAACAGCTTAGTCCTTAAGTGGTAAAAAAACAGAAGAAGAAACTCCAAGACTTATATTGCTTATATCCAGTCAAATAAGTGAGAAGATTTTCTTCAAACATGAGAAATCAAACTTGAAGAGGTTCACATCAATCCCACAACTCCCCTAGTAAAGGGGCTATGGCCGGGATTCTAGATGAAAATCTAGTACAAATTATCAATAATCTGATAACAAAAAGAACAATGAATTAAAGGAAGAGATAATGAAGGGAATAATTGAGAAAACTCAAGAGTTGAGAAAGTCTATCATTAAAGAAATAGATATTCTTGAAAAAGGAAGTATTAGATCTACAATCTGTAGCCAATGATGTGAGACGGACCATGGAAGAATTTAATAATAGACTAACTTCAGTAGAAAATAGAACCTGTGCTATTGAAGAAAGAACATCTTACAATGAGGACAGGCTAACCAAGCTTGAGTGCACCAAGAAAAACAACTAAGAGAACATGACCAGAATTTTTAAAATGTCTATAGGATGAAATGAGAAGAAACAATCTGAGAGAAATTGGGATACAGGAAGAAATTGAGACACACACGAATGCTTTGAGAAATATCCTCAAGGAAATTGTAAAAGAAAACTTTCCTCATATAAAATTAGAATCAGACATGCTCATCCAGGAATCTTACAGGACACCCAATAGGCCTAATCAAAAAAGAAACTCACTAAGACATATCATATTCAAAATGTACAATGGATACCAAGGAAACAATATTAAAAGCAGCAAGGGAGAAATGCCAAATCACATTCAGAAGTAAACCAATAAGAATTATCTGTGACTTTCCACCCAGACTTTGGAGGCAAGAAGGTCTTGGAAAGATATCTTTCAACATCTGAATGACCATAACATGCAGCCAAGAATTCTATAACCAGCAAAACTCAGCTTCAAATTTGATGGAAAGATAAGAACTTTTCATGATAAGACAGAACTGGCAGCATTCATAAACAGAAAATTTGCCTTACAAAAAATTCTCAAGGAAACACTACAGACAGAAGAACAAGTAATTAACACCCAAAACCCACAAACATAGGTAATTCAGTAAAAGTACCACCCATCAATAACCAACTCAAGACAACCACAGGACTAGCTAAATAAGATGCAACGACTATGAACCAATTAAACACTTCTATTTTAACACTGAATGTGAATGGTTTAATGCACCACTCAAAAGACATAGACTAGAAGACTGGATCAAAAATCAAAATCCAACAATATGCTGCTTACAAGAAATTCACCTAATAGGCAATGACATCCACAGATTAAGGGTAAAAGGATGGGAAAAATCTACCATGCATACGACCCAAGAAAGCAAGCCAGCATCGCAATACTAATATACAACAAAGTAGATTTCAAACATAAATCAATCAGAAGAGATAAAGAAGGCCACTACTTAGTACTAAAAGGAACCCTACAACAGGAAGAAACAACCATAGTTAATATTTACTCTCCAAACAAAAGTGCACCCAACTATATGAATAAATTACTTCACAGCATCAAACCACTTGTGGACCTCAACACAATAATACTGGGAGACTTCACCACTCCTCTGTCACCATTAGACAGATTATCAAAACAAAAAATCAGTAAAGAAATCACCAGCCTAAATAACTCCATAAATCAAATGGACTTAACAGACATATATAGAATATTCCATCCCAAGTTAGCAGAATACACCTACTTCTCTGCAGCACAAGGATCCTTTTCCAAAATAGATCATATTCTGGTCCATAAAGATAATCTCAGCATATAAAAAAGTAGATATTATTCCATGTATCCTACCAGACCACAATGTCATGACCCTAGCAATCAATAGTAAAAATCATAACAGAAAACACACATATTCATGGAGCTTGAATAATAAGTTATTAAATGAAGAATGGATACACAAAGACATGAGAGAAAGAATGGATACACAAAGACATGAGAGAAGAAATCCAAAAATTCTTAGAAGAGAATCAAAATGAAGACACAACATATCAAAATCTCTGGGACAGCATGAAAGCCATCCTAAAGGGAAAGTTTATACTACTGAATGCCCACATTAAAAATGAGGAGAGATCTCAAATAAATAAGCTTATGCTCCATCTCAAAACCCTTCAAAAGGAACAACAATCTAACCCCAAAGCCAGCAGAAGACAGGAAATAATCAAGATCAGAGCTGAAATCGATGAAATTGACAATAAAAAATACAATAAAAAAGAATTAAAGAAACGAAGTACTACTACATTGAAAAAATAAACAAGATAAATAGACCCCTAGCAAATCTCATTAAAAGAAGGAGAGAAAAGAAGCAAATCAATAAAATCTCCAATGAAAAGGGAGCAATCACCAATGACCCTATGGAAATCCAATAAATTATAAGATCATATTTTAAAAACCTATACTCCTCCAAATTAGATAATTTTGAAGAAATGGATAAATTTCTAAACACATAAAACATCCCTAAATTGACACAGGACAATACTGAGTTCCTAAACAACCCAATCACAGGAACTTAAATCCATATTGCAATTAAAAGTCTACCAAAGAAGAAAAGCCCAGGACCTGATGGCTTCCATCCTGATTTTTATGACACTTTTGAGGAGGAACTAACACCTCTCCTTGTTAAATTATTTCAAGAAATTGAAAAGGAGGGAATTCTCCCAAACATTTTCTATGAAGCAACCATAACTCTGCTACCAAAACCCAACAAGGATACATTAAAAAAAGAAAACTACAGACCAATATCCCTGATGAACTTGGATGCAAAAATCCTTAATAAAGTACTAGCAAACCATATTCAAAAACTTATAAAGAATATAATCCATCAAGATCAAGGGTGCTTCATACCAGGTATGCAGGGCTGGTTCAATATATGCAAAACAATTAACATAATTCACCACTTAAATAGAATCAAGGACAAAAATGATATGATCATCTCAATTGATGCAGAAAAAGCCTTTGATAAAATCCAGCACCCTTTTATGCTCAAAACTCTAGAGAAGATAGGGATCAAAGGAACCTATTTAAACTATGTAAAGGGTATATATGCCAAACCCTCAACTAGTATAAGATTAAACAGAGAAAAGCTGAAAGCATTTCCACGAAAATAGGGAACAAGACAAGGTTGTCCACTCTCACCACTTTATTCAATGTTGTTCTTGAGAACCTAGCTGGAGCAATAAGGCAAGAGAAATAAATCAAAGGGATAAAAATAGGCAGAGAGGAAGTCAAACTCTCCCTTTTTGCTGATGACATGATCCTATATCTGAAAGATCCAAAAAACTCCACCCATAAACTGCTTGGACTTATAAACAGATTTAGCAAAGTGGCAGGATACAAAACCAACACCCATAAATCAATAGCTTTCCTATACACTAATAATAATAGGACAGATGAAGAAGTCAGGAAATCAGTCTCATTCACAGTATCTTCGAAAAGAATAAAATATTTGGGAATTAACCTTACAAGGGAAATCAAAGTTCTCTACAGTGAAAATTATTGGACATTGAAGAATGAAATCCAAGATGACCTGAGAAGATGGAAATATGTCCCATGCTCTTGGTTAGGCAGAATTAATATAATAAAAATGGCCTTTCTACCGAAAGCTTTTTATAGATTTAATGCAATCCCTATTAAGATACCAATGTCATTCTCTACAGACACAGGAAAGGTAATTCTTAAATTCATTTGGAACAATAAGAAAACTACAATTGCCAAAACATTACTAAGCAAGAAAGATAAAACAGGTAGTTTTCCCATACCAGATCTAAAACTATAGATCTGTAGCAACAAAAGAGCATGGTACTGGTATCAAGATAGGAAAGAAGACCAATGGAATAGAATAGAAGACCCTGAAACAAACCCATTAATCTTTAAACATCTGATTTTTGACAAAGGGTGACAAAATACTACATGGAGAAGAGACAGCCTTTTCAACAAATGGTGTTGGACAAACTGGACAGCCACTTGCAGAAAGTTGAAATTAGACCCATATCTTTCTCCTTGCATGAGAATCAAATCAAAGTGGATCAAGGAGCTAGGAATTAAAACAGCTACCTTGGAACTGATGGGAGACAAATTAGGGCCAACACTTCAGCATTTGGGAGTAGGCAAACACTTTCTTAACATGTCTCCTAAAGTGAAGGAAGTAAAGTCAAAATCAGTGAATGGGATGCCATAAAGCTGAAAAGCTTTTGCACTGCCAAGGAAGTAATCAAAATAGCCAAGAGGTTTCCTACAGAATTGGAGAGAATGATGGGCTGTGATTCCTCGGACAGGGGACTCATATCCAGAATCTACAAAATCCTCAAAAACCTCAACTTCAAAAACACAAACAACCCAATTAATAAATGGGCCAAAGAGCTAAACAGAAATTTCTCAACAGAGGACATGGATCAAGCCAATGAATACATGAGAAAGTGCTCTAAATCAGAAAAATGCAAATGAAAACTACATTAAGATATCACCTCATGCCAGTCAGAATGGCAAAAATGAAGAAAACAATAGATGCTGGAGGGGTTGTGGAGAGATATGCACACTAGTGTGCTGTTGGTGGAGCTGCAGACTGGTACAGCCCCTCTGGAAAACAGTTTTTTTTTTTTTAGAATGATTTAAAAAACTGTATTGGGTAAAAACTTTACAAAGTGGAATAGTAAACACTTTACATGCTGTAGTTACTGTCCTAACAAAGATAAAAATGCCCCAGTGTCCTATTTTCCTTGTCTTTAACTGGAATTCCTAGATAATTAGCTTAACCACCTTTCCCGTATTCAAAAAGTCTTTGAGATGAAAGTATAAAGATTTTAGGTTATCTAGCACAATAAAAAAATATCATCAAAGCCATTTTCCACTTTTAAAATATATTTAAAGAAATGTTTATTTCAGCATCAAACCCCACAGTGCTGCTGAATTAAGACACCTTAATAACATGGCTTGCCAATTACTGACTTGACTTTTTAGCCTTGGAAGAATATTAGAATTGACTGTTATTTTCCAAATTAAAGCATCTGATCTTATACTT
>PVKS010041634.1:0-15893 GCA_004027875.1 Aplodontia rufa
AGGATCCCACTGCTCTGAGACCTACAGGAAATGGGGAGTCCTCAAGCTGTGATCCAGTACACAGCACAGCAATAAACACTAACCATCACCAAAGAACTAGCAGGGAATCTAACACGAAATCCATGCAGAAACCTTGGAACATCAGCAACAATCTGAAATCCTAAACACTGTGGCAGGAGAAGACTGTCCTAAAAAGACCTCATGTAAGAGTAGAAGAGAAATCCATATCCCAACAAATTCAGAAAACCAAACAAAGGGATACAAGAAATGTAAAAACATAAAACACAGTAAAGTTGGGCATGGTGGCAAACATTCATGATCCCTGGGACTCAGAACACTTAGGCAGGAGGACTACAAATTTAAAGCCAGCCTAAGCCACTTAGTGAGATCCACAAGGCTCAGTGATTGATTGTTGCCTCTAGGCTCAATCCCTGATACCAATGCAAACAAACAACGCAAAGTCTACAACTGAAATGAAATGAAACTGGACCTCAACACCAAAAGAAATACAAAAAATAATAAACACCAGAGTACTATGTAAACTATGGAGATGGAACAATACACTTTTGAAAGATGAATGGGTGATTAAATGAATCAGGGGAGAAATTAAAAATTTTTTCAAATCAAATGATAATTTTTTAAACAAGAGTTTATTTTTTGTTATAGTTTTGCATATTGAGTTGGTTTGTTGTTACATTTCCACACATGCACACATTATTTATCCCCCTTTATTCTCACCCTTCCCTCTGTCCCTCTCCATCCCCCCACTAGTCTGAAAGCCTTCCCCAAGTTTGATTACTAACCCTTGTTTGATAAGTCTGTTGTCTAAACTTACTCTTCTCTCACTGTTTCCTATATTGAATTCTAGTTTCCACATGAGAGAAAACTTTCAGCTCTTGAGTCTCTGGATTTAGCTTGTTTCACTCTGCATGATTTGCTCATTTCCTTCCATTTACCAGCAAAACCATGATTTCATTTTTTTAATAGTTGAGTAGAACGCCGTTCTGATACAACATACCACAACCTCTGGACACCACAAAAGCAGTTTTTTGTTGTTGTTGTTGTTGTTGTTGCTGTTGTTGTTTTTAAGAAAGAAAGACAGTTGAGAGAGAGAGACAGAGAGAATCAATTTTTATTGAGTTTTTCACATGGCTTTCATTACTGTGACACTTAGTTGTGTACTTGGGTGCTGGGTTCGAACCCCATGTACTTGTGCATGCTGGGCAAGTGCTGTAACCACTGAGCCACCGCTCCAGCCCCCACAAAGGCAACTTTAAAAAAAAGTTTGTGGGGCTGGAGCAGTGGCTCAGCGGTTTCAGCGCTTGCCTGGCAAGCACAGGGACCCACGTTCAAACCCCAGCACCACGTACAAAACTGAGTGTTGGAGCAACCAAGGCCATGTGAAAAACTAAATAAAGTTGTTTCTCTCTTAAAAAAAAAAAAAAAAAAAAAAGGGGGGCTGGAGCGGTGGCTCAGCGGTTTCGGCGCTTGCCTTGCAAGCATGAGGACCCGGGTTCAAACCCCAGCACCACGTACACAAATGAGTGTTGGAGCAACTAAGGCCATGTGAAAAACTAAATAAAGTTGTTTCTTGCTCTCTCTCTCTCTCTCACTGTCCCTCTTTCTTTATTAAAAAAAAAAAAAAGTTTGTACGAATACCTACACAAGAAAGTCAGAATAAATAACAACCTAATGATGCAGCTTGAGGCCCTCAAAAAAATAAGCCAATTCCAAAACCATTAGGAAGAAACAATATCAGAGTTGAAACCAATGACATAAAGAATAAAATAAATTATAACAAATTAATAAAATTAAAAAATTAGTCCTTTGAAAAGACAGACATCTATAGATTATTCCACCCCAAGTTGGCAGAGTATACCTTCTTCTCAGCAGCACATGGATCCTTTTCCAAAATAGATCATAATCTAGTTCAAAAAGGAAATCTCAAAAAATATAGAAAAGTAGATATTATTCCATGTATCCTATCAGATCATGATGCTATGAACCCAATAATTAATAGCAAAAACCATTACACAAAACACACATGTGGAAACTGAATAACACCCTATTAAATGAAGAATGGATCCAGGAAGACATGAGAACCATAATTAAGGAATTCTTGGAAAAGAATGAGAATGACGACAGAACATATAGAAATCTCTGGAACAGCATGAAAGCATTCTTAAGGGGAAAATGTATAGCACTCAGTGTCCACATTGAGAATCAGGAGAGATCCATAACAAATAAGCTTATGCTTCAACCCAAATCTCTACAAAAAGAAGAACAGTCTAATCCCAAAGCCAGCAGAAGACAGGAAATAAGATCAAAGCTGAAATAAATGAAATTGAGAACAAAAAAAATTTCAAAAATTGATGAAACAAAGAGCTGGTTCTTTGAAAAAATAAATAAAATTGACAGACCCCTAGCTAATCTAACTAAAATGAGAGAATCAAATCAACAAAAACACCAACAAAAAGGGGGTGATCACCACTCACCCTCTTGAAATCAGATTGTCAGAACGTATTTTGAAAAACTATACTCCTCAATTCAGATAACCTGGATGACATGGATAAATTTCTAGACACATACAACATCTCCAAATTGACACAGGATGAAATTGAAATCCTAAACAGCCCAACAACACACACCAAATCCATACAGTAATTAAAAGTCTTCCAAAGAAGAAAAGCCCAACACCTGATGGATTCCCCGCTAAGTTTTACCACACCTTTGAAGAAGAGTTAGTGCCTTTCCTTAAGAAGCTATTCCAAGAAACTGAAAAAGAGGGAACTCTCCCAAATACTTTCTTTGTGAAGCAACCATAACTCTGATACCAAAACCCAACAAAGATACATCAAAAAAAGAAAACTACATACCAATATCCCTCATGAACATTGATGCAAGAATCCTTAATAAGGTTCTCACAAACTGCATTTAAAAACATATCAAGAATATGATTCATCATGATTGAGTGGGCTTCATTCCAGGTATGCAAGGCTGGTTCAACATATGCAAATCAATACATGTGATTCATCTCTTAAACAGAATAAAGGTCAAAAACCATATGGTCATCTCAATAGATATATAAAAGGGCTTCAATAAAAACCAGCACCCATTTATGCTCAAACTCTAGAGAAAATAGGGATCAAAGGAACTTATCTCAACTTTGTGAAGGCCATATATGCCAAACCCTCAGCTAGTGTAATACTAAATGGAGAAAGGCTGAAGCATTTCCACTCAACTGGGGAACAAGACAAGGCTGCCCGCTTTCACCACTTTTATTCAATACAGTCCTCAAGACCCTGGCTGGAGCAATCAGACAAGAGGAGGAAATCAAAAGGAATAGGAAGGGAGGAGGTCAAACTATCCCTTTTTGCTGATGACATGATCCTATATCTGGAAGATCCAAAAAATTCCAACACAAAACTGTTAGAGCTAATAAACAGATTTAGCAAAGTAGCAGGTTATAAGATCAATACCCATAAGTCAATAGCTTTCTTATAATGATAACAACATTAAGGCAGAAGAAGAAATCAAGAAATTGGTCTCATTCACAATACCCTCTAAAAGAATAAAATACTTGGGAATTAAACTAACAAGAGAAGTAAAAGACCTCTACAAGGAAAATTATTGAACACTGAAAACAGAAATTGCAGAAGACCTGAGAAGATGGAAAGAAGTTCCATACTCTTGGTTAGGCAGAATCCATATAATTAAAATGGCCATTCTGCCAAAAGCACTATACAGATTCAATGGTATCCCCGTTAAGATTCCAAGTCATTCTCTGCAGATATAGAAAAAGAAATTCTCAAATTCATTTGGAACAACCAGAAAACCACAACATCCAAAACACTACTAAGCAAGAAAGATGAAACAGGTGGTTTTGCAATACCAGATCTAAAATTACCATACAGAGCTACAGTATTAAAAACAGCATGGTATACTGGTATCAAAATAGGAATGAAGGCCAATGGAATAGAAGAATCTGAGACAAATCCACAAATCTTTAAATGTCTGATCTTTGAAAAAGGCGGCCAAAATATAGCATGGGGGAGAGAGCCTATTCAACAAATGGTGCTGGACAAACTGGAAAGCCACTTGCAGAAAGTTGAAATTAGATCGAATCTAGGTGGATCAAGGAATTAGGAATTAAACCACCAACCATAAAACTGCTAGAAGAAAAATTAGGACCAACACTCCAGCATATGGAGTTGGCAACAACTTCCTCAACAAGACTCCTAACATGAAAGAATTAGTCAAAAATCAATGAGTATGATGTTGTTAAACTAAGAAGTTTCTGTACAGCCAAGGAAATAGTCAAAACAGTCAAGAGACAACCTACAGAATGGGAGAGAATCATGACCAGCAATCCCTCTAACAGGGGACTAATATCCAAAATTTACAAAGAACTCAAAAAACTCAATAACAAAAATGCAAACAATCCAATCAATAAATGGGCCAGGGACTGGAGCGGTGGCTCAGCAGTTTCGGTGCTTGCCTGGCAAGCACTAGGACCCGGGTTCAAACCCCAGCACCACGTACACAACTGAGTGTTGGAGCAACTAAGGCCATGTGAAAAACTAAATAAAGTTGTTTCTCTCTTTCTCTGTCTCTCTTACTGTCCCTCTCTCTTTAGGAAAAAAAATTTAAAAAATTAAAATAAAATAAATGGGCCAGAGTGCTAAACTGAAACTTCTCAACAGAGGACACTGAACAAGCCAATGATACATGAGAAAGTGTTCTAAATCACTAGTAATAAGAGAAATGCAAATCAAAACTACCTTTGCCAGTCAGCCCAGCAAAGATGAAGAATACAAACAATAACAAATTCTAGAGTGGATGTGGGGAAATACGAACACTAGTACACTGTTGGTGGAATTGCAGACTGGTCCAGCTGCTCTGAAAAGCAGTGTGGAGACTCCTCAAAAAATTAGGGATGGATCCACCATATGACCCATCTATCCCTCCTCTGGGTATTTTCCCAGAGGAGTTAGATTCAGAACATTACAGTGACACAGCAAAATCTATGTTCATAGCAGCTCAATTTACAATAGCTAAATTATCGAACCAACCCAGATGCCCCTTGCTGGATGAATGGATCCAAAAGCTGTGGTATACTCAGCTATTAGAAACAATGATATTGCATCCATTGAAGGTAAATGTGTGGCAACGGAAAAAATCATGCTGAGCAACATTAGCCAAACCCAGAGAGTCAAGGGCTGAATGTTTTCACTCATTTGTGGAGGCTGGAGCTAAACTCAGGCATGGGGGAAAGGTAGATAAACTCATGTATTGGAACCATAGAACAAAAATGGAATATGTTAATATTTAAGACATACAGTTGCAAGACACTGCATAAGATATTTGAGCAACTATACTGCATGCCTTTACAAAACCATAAATGTTTAATCATACTGTCAAATATATTGAAGAATAATGATAGGAAGGGAGAAGAAGGGGAAATGTTGGAACTGAGATAAAGCAAGGTAAATTCTAAGCATTTATAAGTATGTCACTGTATATACTATTATCATGTATACAAAAATTGCTCTTCATAGGTATAAGAATTCTGTCAGTGTACCTGGGTTATTTTTTTTTTTTTAAGTGAAAAAAAGACCCAGAAGAAAGGAAGAGACAGGGGGATGGGAGGAGGGAGGTAGATGGGTGCAGGGGAGGGGTTGATATTGAACAAATTGTAATGCTGTATTGTGTGCATCTAGAAATATGTAACAACAAATCCCATCATTATGTACAGCTGTAATTCACTAATAAAAAATAAATTAAAAACATTTTTTAAAAATTAGCCCTTTGAAAAGATAGATAAGATTGGCAAAGCCTTAGCTAAACTAATCAAAGGAAAGAGAGTAGACCCAAAGTAATAAAATTAGAGATGAGAAAGAAAAATAGCCATGACATCAGAGAAATCCAGAGTATCATTAGGGGCTTTTCTGAAAACTTAAAACTCCAAACATTGGAAACCCAAGAAGAAATGGATACATTTCTAGACACAAATGACTGTCCTGTCAGAACTGAATCAGGGGATATACAAAAACTAAACAAATCAATAACCAGCAACAAGAGTGGAGCAATGATAAAGTCTTCCAATAATGAAAAGCCCAGGACCAGATGGATTCTTGTTGAATTCTACCAGACCTTTTAGGAAGAACTCATGCAGATTATTCCATGAAATAGAAAAAGAGCGAACTCTGCCAAATAGGGAAAGAAACATAAAACTTCAGACCAATATCCTTGATGAACATGGATGCAAAAATTCTTGATAAAATATTGGCAAATTTAGAAGATGCTCCTCCCTTTTTGACCTATGGCAGACAGTCATTGAACCAGAAAATCCAAACCCATCCTTTTTCCTCAAGTATTTGTTCAAATACTTGTCAATCAAACTTGGCTCAAGTTTCTCTCCTTCCTCCAGGACCCTGAACTCTGATCCACCCTCGGCCTGAACCCACACACAACCTTCTTCCTGACCCCTCCTGGGAACAGGCTGCCTTCAGGTGAAACACTCTGCCCTGGGATCTGACTCTGCCACCCTCCTTGCTGCCCTGCCCTCCAGCTGCTTCCCAACCCTGCTGAACCCTCCCTAGGAAAGCAGCCCTTTTCTGCATTAGCTGGGAGAGGCCTGCAAATGTCACATATGGCTCCTTCCCTCTATTGCAGTGCTCCTTTAAAGTCACTTCTCACTCAACTCTGCATTGTGTCATTTGAAAAGAGCCTAGGAAATCATCAATCATATCACTAGACAAGGGCTGCCTCTTAGTCTTTGCATCCTGACCTCAACCACATCTCCTGAGGACCCCCAGCTCTCCAGTCAGTGCTCTGTAGCCTCTCTCAGTCTAAACGGTTCCTTCCAGCACCAGTGTGAGCAGCTGGGGGCAGCAAATGGGGCCCCAGCAGGGGACGCTGCCTAGAAAGGGCTCACTGGACCTTGAATGACCTCCTTCTGTGGGATCAAGTCTAGCCTTGGATTGCAGTGACTCCGCTCAAGGATTTTTACTTTCCAGGCAAGTTTTCAATCAAAAGGCTCAGCGTTTAAAGAATTCTGTAAAATCATTCAAACTCTGTGTTTATGTTTATAGGATGTAAAATTTTAAGTCACTTACATTTAATACTTCTACAGGAAAATCAAAATTATCATTCCCTTTCAGACAATAAACACGTTATTTAATCACCAATTCCAAGATCACATATTTGCTAATCAAGCACAGGTGACTGCTACCAGGACCTGCCTAGTTCTGGTAGAGGGACATGGTGTTAAACTCGCACCTGCAGTTAACAAGCAGAACACAGAGCCATCCACTGCCAAAGCCCTGAGAAACACAGGAACTGATGTTTTGGTCAATCTTTGTACTAAAAACCAACTTATCTAGCGCACTTTCTCCTGGGAATGTATTCACTTTTCTGCAGCCACACTGGAACAAGATTTTTCCCTATTCCTATTACCAGGCAGTATTCCCGAAGAGAAGCCCTGTAATTCTATTTTTAGAAACCGACACCCCAATCCAGGAGGAAAAAGAAAGAAAGAAGAAAAGAAAGAAGCCCATCTGAGCAGCTCAGTACATTCACTGTGGTGCATATGAATTTTTAACTCACGGAATGTTCTTTCTTTTCCCTTCTTTATTCCCTTGACTTATGCCTCTGCCGTCTCCTTTAGAAACACCCTAATCTTCACCTCTACTGATCATTTCCCTTTTACAGTTAAAGAGAAACTGAAGTGAACAAGTCTGCCCAAGGCAGCAAGCCCAGGGACGGGCGGCGCTGAGTGCACACAGACCTGCCAGACTCCAGCTCCACTCAGGCCATCTGTCCCTGGGCACCTTCTCTCACCCCTCCTGCTGGCTGAAGTGCTGAGTGAGCTTTTGCACCACCTGGCTGGGGTCAGTTTTTATATTCTTTGCTATGATCCTTCTTCACAACTCTGAGAGAATCCAGAGGGCAGGAAGCATGTCCCTCCTTTTCCCTCAACACCTGACCTGTGTGTCTCCAAGAAAAGGGAACGGGGCTCAGGGGAACAACGGGGGGAATTCCCAAAGACAAAGCTGTCCTGATGAGGCCTGTTCCAGGAGATTCCTCAGCCCCAGGCCCCCAGCTGCTCCTGAGAGGCTCCACTCCACACCTAGGCTTTGCTCTAGGAGCCGACCCAGGGCCTCAAACTCCCTGCACACTGCAGGACACAGGGCAGCTGTGGGCACTTGTAGCAGCCCCAGAGACTGCAGAAACCCAGCCCCAGGAAAGGAGAGGTCAAGGATCCTGTAAAAAGGACAAGAGACATCACTGTCCAAAGACTCTGCTAAGGTGTCTGTGCCTGGGCAAGATGAAGACAGGCCTGAGCACTTTTAAACTCAAGTTCCAGGTGATTCTCCACTTTCCACTCATGGGAAATGTTCACTCACGTTAAAAAAAAAAAAAAGTAATTTTTTAAAAGTGCCATCCAGGAATAGTGAACCTATGACAGCTGAAACACTGTCACTTGAATGCAGCCTTGGGAACACACAGTTGATAAAGCTGTGCCCTGGAGGGTGTGAGAAACATGCTCAGCTGTCCAAACCCAGGGAATGGACTCAGACGCACTAGGGAGCAACAGGCTGTGTCTGCAGGAGCAGGCACCCCCAGAGCTGTGACAAGCAGCATTTATCCCCCAGGGTGCAAGGCCCCTCCCCAAGTCCTCACTCTCTCCTACTGGGTCATTTAAAGAAGCCTCACTTGAGTCATCCCCACCTCCCTTTGTCCTCTTGTGTCAGGAAGGTCTGCTGGGGAGCACAGCCCTTGCTCCTTCACCTAAGTCACTATTTCCAGTCAGACAGTGCTGTCTCTCTTGTCAGCCTCACCCTTCCCCACCTGCTTGTCAGGAGCAGGTGCCTGCACTTTGGAGGCCACATCCACAGCCAGGGCCTATGAGTGAACCCTGGGCACTTTCCCTTCTGCTCATCCCCCAGGCAGCCTTTCTCACATCCCCATTTGACACTAAAGGCGGAATTCTGCATTCTGAAAATGGATTCGGACCTTCCATTTCTCACACGGTGCAGCTGGCATCTGGGAAAGCTGGGAGACCCCGGGGATTTTAGGGATTTGCTGCCAAGAGGAGCGAGGAGCCCAACGGGAAATGGATTTGAGACCCTGCTTCCTGGAGGGAAGCGTGGGAGTCTGAGGGTGTGCAGGGGACTTCCGAGTATAAAGTAGGGACAGATGGGGACCCTGGGGACTTCACAGCCACACTCAGAACCCCACCCTTGGGTCTGGATTCCCTGGCACCTTCCTGTGCTTACCGCACATTAGGAAGCCCCAGGCTGTAGGAGCTGCCCTTAGGTGACCTAGGAAAGTCGTCAGCACTGAGGGGAGAGGGGACAGCGGCCCAGGCACCCGAGGCCGCCCTGGTCACCCCGCCGAGACAGGGTGTGAGGACCAGACAAACTCCATCTTGTCCAGCGCACTCACACAGAGAGCAGCATGACCTAAAACTGCTTCTATTTTGAGAAAAACCACAAGGCTATAAAAACAACTTAAGAATGTAAACCCACAACCGGAGCCATTGAAAAACCTTGACAAAGAACGACCTATAAGGTTCAGAAGTTCATGTGGAAAAACATGAAACCCCCTGCCGTAGCCAACGACAGCAAAGGTCACAGTCTCCCGCCTGCCGTCACCCAATCCTGTGAAGCCAAGGCTTGTAACCCCAGCTTGCGGAATTTTTCCTATATAAACCCTGACTCTCCTGCACCCGCTGCGGGGGAGCCCTGGAAGGTGGACCCAGCGGGAGCTTGTGCTCAGGAAACCCCTGTGTGACTGCAGCGACAGGCTCCGGGGCTCAGGGATCGGCATAACAAGGGCACAGGGCGACGGTGCCGGACTCCGTCTAGCTCCGCTGCTGACCTCGGGGACCCGCAGCCGCCCCGCCCACCCGCGGGGACAGGGCGACAGTGCCAGCGGGGACTCAGCCGCACGCCGGGGCGCCGCGGCAGGTGCTGGCCGGCTCCTACCAGCCCTGGTCGCGCACTCACCTCTTGGGCCACCCGGGTCACTCCGGAGTCACTTGCGCGGCAGAGGCCTCTGTCCTCAGTGCTACCTGGACGGCTGGGAGGCGCGTCCCTTTGGTGCTCGCGAGGGACCTCCCAGCTCCCGTCCCGCGGGGACAAACACTGCGCAGAACCACCGGCACCTGGACGCCCAGGACGCCGCCGGACCGGAAGGACTGAGGCTGAGGAGAAGCGCGCGAGACTGCGGAAGCCCGCCTACCCCCCGTCTGCGCGCCTCATTGGTCAGCTCCACCCAATCGTCCCTGACGGACAGGCGGATCGCGGCCAATCACTGTGCAGGAGACCGAAGTGACAGGCGCGCGGCTCAGCCCCTTGCAGGCTGGGCTTCCTTGAGTTGGGCCCGAGCCTGGCAGGATCCTTTGCATTTAGCCTGGTGTAGTAGGCGACTTCTAAATCGGGCTGGCAGATGTTAGCATGCACTGAAACCAATGTGCTGTTCAGATTGGAGGTGTGGGAAACAGAAGGCAATGAAATCAGGCCTGTGCAGGGCGATCTGCAGCCCAATATTCATTTCAGCGTCACTAACAACGGCTGATAGGCAGAAGCGACCGAATGCACGCTGGTTTTAGAAAAGGCAGCCGTGTCTGTGTGAGTTTTGTTCCGCTTTGGAGAAGCAGATGCTGTCGTTTATGTTAATGTGGACTAAACTCAAAGATTTAAGCAAGTGAAGTAAGCCAGACAAAGGAAAATATTCCATAAACTCTGCAACATAAGGAGTCTAATTTTAAAAGGCAAATATAGAAAGAAGCACTATTTTTTATTTTGTTTTGTTTAATTTTTTATTAAGGAGTTGAGTTATTGTACAATCATATAATGCACATAAAATAATTATGATATGCATACATTCTTAAATCAGAATTACTCCCACCCACATCGCCCACACCCCAGTTTCTTAAATCTTCTATATTTTGCCCCTACAAACAATATAAGTGCTTAGGTTGAGAATTTTCCAGAACTGAATGATTGCATAAGTGTTATTTGAATTCTCCAGAAGGTAAAAAGTATACTATATTGTTGCTTTACTCCCTAGATTCCTCTCTTTTCTACCTCCCTCTCCTCTTCCGCCTCCTAGCTCCCTGCCACACATACACATATCTCTGGTTGCCCTAGATTATATGTTGCTAATCATTGTTGGTTCTAATACGTGATGTTGACTACCATTCACACAGGCCTAGGTTTAGCTCCATCCTCCATATATGAGTGAAAACATTTGACCCTTGACACTCTGCGTTTGCTAAGGTTGCTCAGCACAATTTCCTCCATTGCCATCCATTTACCTTCAAAGGCTGTAATATCGCTGTTTCTATTTGCTGAGTACAAGTCCATTGTGTGTGTGTGTGTGTGTGTGTGTACACACCATTGTATAATTTAGCTACTATAAATTGAGCAGCTATGAACATAGATTTTGCTGTGTCTTTGTAGTGTGCTGATTCTAACTATCTGGGAAAACACCCAGAAGAGGGATAGCTGGATTGAATGATGGGTCCATCCCTAAATTTTGGAGGATTGTCCACACTGCTTTCAAGAGCTTGCTTTTAGTGAAGACCTAGATTAAAGAAATCTTAAATTATATATTTTTAGGGGCTCAGGCGGTGGCTCTGTGGAGCTTGCCAGGCATGTGTATGAGTTCAAACCCCAGCACCACGTACACAACAAAGTGTTCAAGCAACAAGGGTCACATGAAAAACCAAATAAAAATTGCTTCTCTCTTTCCTTCTCTCTCTCTCACTGTCCCTCTTTTTTTAAAAAAATTATATCTTTTTAATTTCCAATCTATAAAAGCACATTTAATAAACCCAAATGTACATTACCTTATAGAATTCATAAGAACACACTTAATAAATCCAAATGTGTTATCTCATAGAAACTAAGAAGTCAAGATTACTCAAATTTACTTAGTGGTTGATGTTTTCACATTTTGACTTTGCAAATTGATCAGATATCTCCTTTAACAAACACATTTATGGAGTTTAATCTCATTTGTTAAATCTAATTTATACATTTTTAATTATTAACTTTAGGTTACTCAAGAAAACAGGATACTAGACAAATATAAACCATCTTTTCCCATTGAAGAAAAGTTCTAGAATCACTGAATGTTATTCTTTAAGCATTTATAAAAACCAACATGTTGTTGATTGACCACCTAGAAGAACATGTAATCTTAAGTAATCTTAAGCACATCTTTACTCTTATGTATAAATGATGTAGATTGAACCTCTTTTTAAACATTTAAGTCACGTGAACTAAAAGTCATTTGGATCCATTTTCTTTTTTTTTAATTTAATTTTTGAGCGCTCATCTATAAGCCCATGTGGTACCATGTTGTACACAACATATAACACACAGGACAGGTGTGCACACAAAAAACCAAAAGGAAACACAGATTTTAGAGCCTCTGAATAATTGACCCTTTGAATATAGATAGCAATAAAAAAACCACAATTAAAATCTCTAGTTAGATAAAACAAGACTGACTGAAAAATATATTTAGGTGCACAAAGTAGTAGTTGAATTCACCAGTAAAATTGAGCTCAAAATCCAAAAAATTTATTCTATTAAAGGAACACAAAAACATCTTTAGCAGACCAGAGTGCACTTTTGAATGAGTTAGAGTTAGCCCAGACACTGAAAGAATGAGAGCTTGTGAAATCCTCAGGAAGTTGTTTTTTAAGAATAATGAAAACTTTTATGAAATCTTTCCAATTTCCTTTTTTGTGTCCAAATGAAGAGAAAACTCTGCAGGAATTATTGTTTCCTGGGGCTGGAGCGGTGGCTCAGCGGTTTCGGCGCTTGCCTTGCAAGCACGAGGACCCGGGTTCAAACCCCAGCACCACGTACACAAGTAAGTGTTAGAGCAACTAAGGCCATGTGAAAAACTTAAATAAAGTTGTTTTTCCTTTTCTCTGTCTCTCTCTCACTGTCCCTCTCTCTTTAAAGAAAAAAAAAAAAAGAAAAAAGGAATTATTGTTTCCTGATATTCTTGGGCCTGTCCTATCAGCTTCCTAAAGCGGAGTACCTGTTAGTTTGTCTCCAAAGTACAAGAATGTAGGCCCCTTAAGCGTATCTAAACACTTGGAACCTGGAGCAGCTGGCCTTTCCAGATCCTTCCCATCTATTTCTCCTGATAGAATCTC
The DNA here is from genome assembly GCA_004027875.1 of Aplodontia rufa. Lineage (NCBI taxonomy): Eukaryota > Metazoa > Chordata > Mammalia > Rodentia > Aplodontiidae > Aplodontia > Aplodontia rufa. Next base: position 13,187 of record PVKS010041634.1, read on the forward strand.
AGACTGCAGGTAAAGAGTAAACACAGTCCCTTAGGCCTCACAGCCTCTTCAATTTAAAAGTAGCACAAGCCTTTTTCCCCCCCGCTGGTCTCAAACTGGTTTAGGCACTAGCTCTTGTAGTTCGCATTTTAGATAACTATCAGGCAGATAACTAGTGGGCATCTCTTTCACTTTTGCAAACGAACCAAGCTGCAAAATGATATTGAAATTTATATTTTAAAATGACGTATTTTTCTTGGGCATTTCGGGGTTACGCAGGCTCGTGGTGGGCCTCACAACTTGTAAGAACGAAGCTCCCACCTGAATTATGTGAACGTCCTTTTCCAGGGGGCTTTTGATGGTCATCAATCCCACCTCTCCTTTCCCTAAACCCTGCTGGATTTGTTCCTGCCTTACCAGTGAGGATGCAAAGGTCTTTATTTGCCACATGCCAAAGACCTAAGGGAATCCAGACTGGCATTACTGGTATTCCCTTGGCCACTATAAAATTTAATGCCCCACAGTAGAAAAGCAACCCATAGTCTAAGGGAGGATATTTCACAACTAGTTGTGCCTTTAAAATTTGCCTTACATGATTCTCTTTCCTTTAGTTCTCATACTCATAGGCCCATGATTCTATATTATACTCCTCAGTTTGAAGTGGGAGGCAAATCTGTTAGTGCTCTGGGTGGTTTCCCCACTAAAAAAGACAAACGATTTGGCTTGCTGAACTAGGAGAGATGAGAGGTGATTTTTTCTGAAACAGAACTTTTTGATTTCTCCCAGCCAGATGAGGAGGTTATAGAAGGAAAGGTGCTAAAGCCAGGGGAGCTCTATCTTAACAATCTATCACAAGAGGCCCCTGTTTAAGAGGTGGACATTGGGGACAGACAGAGTGGGAACATTTCAGAAGAGGGAGAGACTGCTCAGCTCACACTCTGGGGATTAATGGGTCACCTCTTTCCCAAAGACCTTAGATCAGACCAAGACTTCATCTCAGGATCCAAGATTCATTGAGTGAGGGTGCCCTCCACCATACGGCCAAGCCAGTTAGAAACAAAGAGAAACAGATAGTGGTTGATGCTGGTACCCCTGAGGGTGGTTGGGGCCAGATTCTGGACAAGAGACCTTCCTGAAGCACTGGAGAGTCGCCCCAGTCGGTGGCCTTCAGTTGTCTCAGGCCTTCCTCTGTTCCACACACCAGCTTTCTCCCACAGAAAGGAAACAGGAGCAAGTCAGACCAACATTCCCAATGCCTATGTGAATGGAGATCAGTCCTGCCTGCTAACAAGCCTGTCGTTGAGTCTTAAGCTCAGCAGCCCTGAGAGCTGACTGTTAAGTAAGTGCCTGGTGTTTAAAGAGCTCATCCACTAAAGAAAAGGCACAGAGTTATCTCCCTACAACTTTGTAAAGGCCCAGTTTATGAAGAGAGGAGCTTTATGCCCTTCCTTATGACCCATTCTAAGTAAAATATACTTTTCTTAATGGCTAGAGTCTGATCAGCGAGGAAAGGGGGTGTTCGGGAGGAGCGAGCTTTGGAAGAAGAGTGTGACTCATATGGAGGTGCATATTTCTGGGGCGTTCGCTCAACACCATCCAATCAACTGATTACTTGTAGGATACCCCTAAGGGCTGGGGGGAGAGGGGGTCTGGGGAGAAGCCTTTGAGATCCACAAGTGAGTGACCCTGGCCAGAACCTCTCAGTTGCTTCACTCCTTCCCTCAACTCCTTGCATCCAAAGTTAACCAGGATCAGAGGGCGACTGTCTACTAACGCCACACACGCTCTGAGCCAGGATAGAGAAGTTGAAAATGACCCTTACAGAGCATAACATACCTGACCCGAAGGCAGGGGATTAGGAACTGTAAAAAGGACGTGAAGCCTGTCAACCAAGATTTAAGGCGGGCAATCAGGCTAATCATGCTTAAGTGACTGACGGATGCCCAGTTTATTGCCCTCCAAAAAGAAAGAGTCAGAAATATGCAAGCTGCACCTTGCAGAGGCTTGCAGGGACAGAGTGCTTACCTTGGTTGCAATCCTACCCTGTTCCATGACTGAGTCCTGGTGGCTTTGTATGAATAGCGAGAGGACAACACAAATGCACAACATGAGAGGACAACACAAATGCACAACAATGCTCCCTGTGCTCATCTGCAGAAGCTGTCACCATGAAGAGCACCACCAAATGCAAGGTACATAAATATTTTTCATTTTTTTTTTAACCATACCAGGAATGGAACGCATGGGGCCTTAACAACTGAGGCACATCCCTGTCCCTTTTTGTATTTTATTTTGAGATAGGATTTGGCTAAGTTACTGAAGCAGGTTTTGAACTCACAAGCCTCCTGAATCACTGGGATTACAGGCCAGCAAAGGTTGATGGTTGCTATTGATACACTGATAATATTCAAGCATGTTTGGAATGTGGGGGGGGCAGGATGGAGAGTATGGAGGGAGAGCTGGAAGAACCAGTATGGACTATTCCACTGAGGTCTCACGAGAAGACAGCAGCCTAGGTAAGAGCTAAAACCTGCCAGAGTGGCAGAGCCAGGGTGCTGATGGAAATGGGAGAAAAGGCCGTCTTACTACTCTGAGCAGGGGACATGGGTGCATTAGGTCCATGCTGTAAATGATTTGGTGGCCTACACTCAGGAACATGGGGCTAGCTTCTGTGGTAGAGGAAAATTCAAGTTCACAGAGCGTGATGACTGTGGCGTATGTATGATTG
>PVKS010041635.1:0-15908 GCA_004027875.1 Aplodontia rufa
ATCATCTCAATTGATGCAGAAAAGGCCTTTGATAAAATTCAGCACCCTTTTATGCTCAAAACTCTAGAGGAGATAGGGATCAAAGAAAATTATCGTAATTATGTAAAGGCCATATATGACAAACCCTCTGCATGCATAATACTAAATGGAGAAAAGCTGAAAGCATTTCCACTAAACTTGAGAACAAGGCAAGGCAGTCTTCTCTCAGCACTTTTATTCAATATAGTTCTTGAGACCCTAGCCAGAACAATCAGGCAAGAGAAGGACATCAAAGGGATTAGAATAGGAAGAGAGGACATCAAATTATCCTATATCTGGAAGATCCAAAAAATTCCATCAGAAAATTGCTTGAGCTTATAAATAGATTTAGCAAAGTGGCAGCCTACAAGGTCAATCTGCATAAATCAATAGCTTTCCTATATGCTTATAATAATAGGGCAGAAGAAGAAGTCAGGAAATTGGTCTATTCACAATATCCTCAAAAAGAATAAATTATTTGGGAATTAAACTAACAAGGGAAGTAAAAGACCTCTACAATGAAAATCATTGGACATTAAAGAAAGAAATATAAGAAGCCCTGAGAAGATAGAGACATTCCATGCTCTTGGTTATGCAGAATTAGTATAATTAAAATGTCCATTCTGCTGAAAGCACTATATAGATTCAGTGTATCCCCATCAAGATACCAATGTCATTCTTTAGAGATATAGAAAAAGCAATTCTCAAATTCATTTGGAATAAGAAACCCAGAATAGTCAAAGACAAAACAGGTAGATTCACAATACCAGATCTAAAACTACATTATAGAGCTGTAGTAACAAAAACAGCATGGTACTGGTATCAAAATGGGAATGAAGACCAATGGAATAGAATAGAAGACTCTGAAACAAACTCACAAATTTTTAAACATATGATCCTTGACAAAGGGGGTCAAAATATAACATGGAGGAATGATAGCTTATTCAGCAAATGGTGCTGGACAAACTGGACAGCCACTTGCAGAAAGTTGAAATTAGATCCCTATCTCTCACCTTGCAGAAAAATCAAATTAAAATGGATCAAGGAACTAGAAATTAAACCAGCTACCATACAACTTCTAGGAGAAAAAGTAGAACCAACACTCCAGTATTTGGGAACAAAGACTTTCTCAACAAGACTCCTAAAGTGAAAGAATTTAAGCTAAAAAAATCAATCAGTGGGAGATGATTAAACTAAAAAGCTTTTGAACAGCTAAGGAATTGGTCAAAATTGTCAAGAGACAATCTACAGAATGGGAGATAATCATGGCCTGTGATTTTTCTGATAGGGGACTAATATCCAAAATTTACAACGTACTCAAAAAACTTAATATCAAAACCACAAACAATCCAATCAGTAAATGGGCCAAAGAACTAAATAAAAACTTCTCAACAGAAGAAATTGAGTTAGCCAATTAGTACATGAGAAAGTGTTCTAAATCACTAGTAATCAGAGAAATGCAAATCAAAACTGTTAAGATTTCACCTCACTCCAGTCAGATTGGCAAAAATGCAGGATATAAACAATAACAGATGCTGGAGGGGTTGTTGGGAGATAGGAGCACTAGCACACTGTTGGTGGAACTGCAGACTGGTACAGTCACTCTGGTAAGAAGTGTGGAGAATCCTCAAAAAATTAGGGGTGGAACCACCATAAGATCCATCTATCCCTCTTCTGGGTATTTTCCCTGAGGAGTTAGAATTAGCAGATTACAGTGAAACAGCAAAATCTATGTTCATAGCAGCTCAATTTACAATCGCTAAATTATGCAACTAACCCAGATGCCCCTCACTGGACAAAAACTGTGATTGATACACAAACACACACACACACACACACACACACACACACACACACACACACACAGTGGAATTCTACTCACCAATGAGAAACAACAATATTGTGGCTTTTGAAGGTAAATGGATGGCAATGGAAGAAATCATGCTGAGCAAAGTTAGCCAAACCCAGAGAGTCAAGGGTTGAATGCTTCACCCATTTGTGGAGGCTGGAGCTAAACTCAGGCCTGTGTGAAGGGTAGTCAACCTCACATATTAGACCCAGCAAAGGCGTAGCAACATATAATCTGGAGCAATCATAGATATGTAGCCAGGGAAAAGGGAAAGGAAGACTAGGAGGGATCTAGGGAGAGAATCAGCAATGTAGCATACTCTTTACCCCCCTGAGAATCCAAATAATACTTACGCAATCATTTAATTCTGGAAAATTCACAACCTAAGCATTAAAAATTTATATTGTTTGTAGGTGCGAAATATAGAAAATTCAAGAGATTTGGGTGTGGGCAATGTTGGGGGTAATTCTGGTTTAGGATCAAATGCGTATCATATTGTTGTTTAATATGCATTTACAATTGTATGACAACTCAAGTCCTTAATAAAAATTTAAAAAAAAAGAAAAAACAAAGCAAAATTTAAAAACCCCTATTTGATTTTTTTTCCTTTTCTAGCATTTGGAGCCAGTGATCTCTTATTTCTAGCATCCTTTCTCATTCTGTCACTCAACTGTTGCCATATGTTTTCCAGAGATCTTAAGAACCCTCCTGGCCTTCAATTTTCAGACTACCTGATAAGACCTAGGTTGTGGAGTTTTTGGCCTCACAGGCTAAAATTGTTACAGTTGATTCAGTTTCTAGCACTCCATGCTCCATAGACCAGGAACTATGGCAAAAGGGCCATATTTAGTCGTTTAAAAAGGAAAACATAGCTTTGTAGGAGTACAGAAAGTTTCAGGCAAAGATGGTCTTGCTGATGTGTAAGCCACTACCAGGGCAGATCCCAGTTAGCAAAGAGTCCATGAGAAGACTGTGAGACTGACAGAGCACCTTACCCTGCATGAATCAAAGGAAGCCAAAAGCTTTAGGCTTATTGGCAATTCTCCCATTTTACTGAATGTGATATCTTGAAATGATGAGACAAGAATGGCAAAATTGTGGAGGAGGCATTCAGGAAAAAGCTCCGTATGCAGTTAGGGCATCAAAAAACCTCAAGTAAAGTACACACATTGAAGATGATAAAAAGTGTAACAGATAAAGCTGGAGGCAATGGTGCACGCCTGTAATCCCAGCTACTTGGGAGGCTGAGGCAGGAGGATTACAAGTTCAAAGACAGCCTCAGCAACTTAACAAGGTCCTGTATCAAAATAAAGCATTTAAAAAGGTTGGAGATGTGACTCAGTGGTTAAGCATCCCTGGAACCTTCTCCCTTCCAAAAAAAATTGAAAAACATATGAAGGAGGAGCAGGAGCTGCTTTGGATGATTACAGTACGTGCAGCCCATGGATATGGTTGTGGACGATCAATTTACACCCATGCTTGAAAACAGCACTTAAAATAGTAAGGTTTACAAAATGAAAGCAAAAAGGACATCTGCTTTTGGCCAATATAGAGTAACAGTGCTCAGCTGGATATGGCCAAAAGACTGGACATATTGTATTAGAAACCAGTTTTTGAGATATTGGACACGAGGTAGTTAAGACAGTGAAAACTGGACAGAAAGAAACCAAGCTGTCACCCCCAGCTCACTGTTGGCAGTGAGTTTCCAGGATGCAGCATGAGTGGAGAAGTCTAGTAGACTACCTTATTTGAGAGGATGGTGTTGACAATCTGGGGAAACTGAGGCATTTAAGGTTTTCAGGGGAGAGTAACAGAAAGGAAAGAACTACAAAAAAAGAGGACTCTGAATATCTTCAAAGAATCCCTTCAAGTATTCAGCAGGTGAGGAAATTACAAGATACATGGGAAAGAAACACACATATAAATATGAGAGAAGACCGTAAACAATGCTCATGGGCTGGAGCGGTGACTTAGCAGTTACAGCGCTTGCCTGGCATGCATGAGGACCCGAGTTCAAACCCCAGTACCACATACACAACTAAGTGTCGGAGCAATGAAGGCCACGTGAGAAACTAAATAAAATTGATTCTTTCACTCCCTGTCCCTTGCTCTTTAAAAAAAAAACAAAAGCAAAAACAAAAAAATAATGCTCACACAATGCTGGAATGGGCCTATTACAATTGGTCAGACTAGAGAAATCCCAGTCCCTAGGCTGCTGGGTAGAGATCCAGAAGGGTCTTGCCTACCTGGTGAAGAATTAGACCTGGAATGATCCCACCTCCACTCTTGCCTAATAAACCCTCAAAGCAGGATCTGAAAGGATAGAACTTTCCAACTTACTGAATTGTATCCCTGAAAATGAATCTCAAAAAGAATTATAGAAATATAAAATACCCCGTACCTAACAAGATAAAATTCACAATGACTGTCATCTAATTGGTAGTTACAGACATATAAAGAGAAGCCAGAGAATGCATGAATACGAGGGGGGAAGATTGAGCACGTGAAATCAAGTCAGAACTGGTGCAGACCTAAAAACTGGCAGAAAAAAAACATTAAAATAGTTGTTAAAGCTAAATTTTACATGTTGAAAAAGTTAGGTGCATGAATGAAAGAACAAAAAGTCTTAAATCAAATTCAGAGATGAAAATTGTATTGTTCAAGATGAAAAATACCCTGGATGAGAATAACAGCAGATTATAAACTGTAGAAGAAAAGGATTAGTAAAACGAAGACACAGAAACTATTCAAAATGAAACAGAGCCTCAGCTGTAATAAGAAATTTTAATATTCCCATTTCAATCACCGAGAGTCAGAAAATAGTTAAAGATATATGAGACTTAGACAACACCATCAACCAAACAAATTGACCAAAAGATTTTTATATAGCAAGCCACCCAATAACAGGAGTATATGTATTATTTTAAGTGCCTATGGATCATTTATCAAGATAAATCAAATCTTGTCCATAAAACAGATCTCAATAAGTGTATAAAGATTCAATTCATGAAAATTATGTTCTATGACCACAATGGAATTAAATTAGAAATTTAATAACAAATATCTCAAGAGAATCCATATATTGGAAAAAATTAAGTAACACACTTCTAAATAAACAATGGGTTAAATAATGAATCAAAAATAAACTAGAAGGTATTTATAACGGAAAGAAAATGAAAACAGAACATTCTGAAATTGCAGGATGCTGTTAAAGCAATATTAGAGGGAGAATCACAGCCTTTGGGACAGGAGTCCCCAGTGTTTCTCCTTTGCAAGTAAAGCAATAAAACTTCTTTTTCCTTCTTCTCAAAACCATGTCCTCATTACTGCATTGGCACTGGAGACAAGGACTGAGCTTTCGGTAACAATTTGGCCCCCTAGATGGGACCCATGAGCAGCGCCCCGCTCTGGCTTTCTTGGGCAGGCCTGGCACTCCAAGCAACCCCTCTTCCACGCTGAGGATGTAAGGTGAACTTGTTGAGAGCCAACTTCTGGAGAGTTAGGAGGCAGGTGAGTTTGCCTCAGGTCGAACCAGAGGAGCTATCCTGTGAATAAAGGGAAGGATCAAGGGACTGTCCCGGCAGGTGCTGAAACCCCTTTTGCTTCTGGGAAATCCGCCTTCACTCCCTGAACTGTATGGATTGCACCATCTTGATCCACTTTGAGAAAAAGGAAACTGAACACAGTAAAATCACGACACCCTTGGCCATCTGCCCGACCTTTGCCCTCTGTATACCTTGTCCAGTCCGCTGCCAAGTGCTACCATGGACCTCCAACGGCCCTGATGCAGAATACCCTTAATTGTTCATGTCCCACCTGATACAGAAGGATTTCGGGTCACTTCCTCCAATTCACCCTCTCTCAGCAGGAAGCAGCTTGGAGATATCATCACCCATTTTCCATAGAAATGGAATGGAGAAACTGGCAGTGGGGAAATGTAATGGTGCTCTCCTTTATGCTTTGAATATAACCCTTGCCGCTCTGTCAAGGAAAAGAGAGCAATATTAGAGGGAAATGTGTAACAGTGAAAAACTATATTTAAGAAAACATAAGGGCCTCAAGGGTGGGGATGTAGCTAAGGGGTAGTGAGCTTGTTTAGCATGCATGAGGCCCTGGGTTCGCCCCCCAGCACCACACCACACACATGTCTCAAACAAATGACTGTAGCTTATACTAAAGAAGAACTATAAAAGGAAGACCAAATGAAACTTGAAGAAGCAGAAAAGAAATAATAAAGATCAGAGCAAAAACAATTGAAATAAAAATACAAAAACAACTGAGAAAAATTGGTGAATCCAAAGTAAGTTTTCAGTAATCAGTAAAACTGATTAATCTCTAGCCAGATTGATTTGCTAAAAAAGAGAGAATACAAATTACCAGTAACAGAGAGATGACAGGAGAGACATGACACCACTGTATCTACATTCTACACATATTAAAAGAAAATAAAGGAGGTAAGTGTGGCTACTCTTGCCTTTAATCCCAGTGACTCTGGAGGCTGAGGCAGGGGAATTGCAAGTACAAAGCCATCCTCAGCAACTTGGTGAGGCCCTAAGCAATTTAGTAAGACCCAGTCTCAAAATAAAAAAATAAAAAGGACTGGGGATGTGACCCAGTAGTTAAGCATTCCTGGGTTCAATCCCTGTTACAAAAGAAAAAGAAGAAGGAGGAGGAGGAGGAGGAGGAGGAGGAGGAGGAGGAAGGGGAGGAGAAGAAGAAGAAAAAGAAGAAGAAGAGGAGGAGGAGGAGGAGGAAAGGGAGGAAGAGGATAAGGAGGAGGAGAAGAAGAAGAAGAGGAGGAGTAGGAGTAGGGGTATTCTGAATAACATTTTGTCAGTAGTGTGAAAATTTAGATGAAATATTGAAAAGACACAAATTTTCAAATTTAAACAGCCTCATAGTTATTTAAGAATTCAACTCCTCCTCCTACCTGCCTCAGAAATAATTCAAATGTCTACCAGCAGAGACAGGATAAATACATGGCAGAGTATTTATACAATGGAATACCAAGATGAAAGTGATATGAACAAATTACAGTGACAGGAACATGAATCATCGTTCTTTCATAATCAAATGAAGCAAGGCAGAAGAGTACATATATTTATTGATATGTTGAATGTGTGTGTGTGTTTCCTTGAACTTCTCAAGGTGCCACTGAGGGTGTTTTATCCCTGCCATGGCTGACCACCCTTATGTCCCTGGGGAACTTGTTCTGGAAGCCAGCGTCCTGGAGAGGCAAAGTGAAGCTGGCTCCATACAAAGGTTCTCTGCCACTCTATCTGATGCTTTGTCACTTGCATGCCAGAGCATCGCTGATTTGAGCCCCAATACTTACAAGTCAATCACCAGAAAAACGCCTCCAATTTTTACTTCTATTTTCTTCCTCCAGAAGGGTTTGAATACACCAGCAGGGGGCTAAGGGACAGTGAGGACAAGAGGCAATGCTATTAGGCTGGGTGCTGGGGTGCACACCTGTCATCCCAATGACTTGGGAGGCTGAGTCAGGAGGATCAGAAGTTCCTGACCAGCCTCAGCTAAACTGGGTGGCAAAGCACCCCTGGGTTTAATCTGTAGTACCAACTCAGTCTCTAGTACCAAACCAACCAACCATCAGAGGCAATGCCATTGTCTATGACCTCTAGTTAGCCATGATAACACTGTCCCCAACTCCAAACCAAATACACAAACCCTGCTCTGTTTTTTTTTCTTCAACTCACAACAAAAATGCATGCACTCTTAGAATTCTTTGAATTTACTTAACAATTGGAATTTATTCAAGGTCCATATTTGTCCTGGTAAAGTATCATGCATATTATTTGAGTGACTAAAGCTTGGGAAGAACACTCCCTGAATAATCTATTTTTTCTTATTTTATTTTTACCCATTTTTTCTTCTTAGATTTATAGATTTCAGGTGTACTTTAAAAAAATATATAGTGTCAGACCTGGAGTGGTGGCTCAGCGGTTATGTTGCTTGCCTGCATGTGCGAAGAACTGGGTTTGAACCCCAGCACCACATACACAACAAAGTATTGGAGCAACAAAAGCCACATGAAAAACTAAATGAAATTGATTCTCTCTTTCTCCCTCTCTCTTTAAAAATGAATAAGTATACTCCTGGGGATAATTGCAATATCCAGAATGTATACATATTTTATACACATTTTATATTATTTTGTTAAAATCTTGTAAGGTTGCTCAAAATAAAAAAAATTATAAAAAAATTAATAAGTAAATATATAGTGTTATCTGTCTATTAAATGTGTTTCCTTTTAAGAATTCTCACCCTTCATTTATCAAACTCCATGTATTTTTATTAACCATTTAGTTTTCATGTCCGTGTTTATTCCATGCAATATTATTTGGGCACCTGAGGTCATAAATAGGGGAACCAATTCATTCCAGTTTTCCTAGTATTTCCCTGATTTGAAGATTAAAAGTATTAAAATCTGGGTAAGGTGGCACAAGCCTATAATCCCAGGGGGTTGGGAGGCTAAGGAGGATCGTGAGTTGAAGGTCAGTCTCAGCAGCTTAGCGAGGCCCTGTCTCAAAATGAAAAAATAAAAAGGTCTGTGGATGTGGCTCAGTGGTTAAGCATTCCTGGGTTCAATTCCCACTACCAATAATTTAAAAAGTAAAGTAGGGAAAGCCTTGTGATTTTGTAACTCCCTTAGTTTCAGACAGTGATGGCTGGTCTCACTAGTATGAGATTCCTGACAAGTGACCCTATCCTATTTACTCAAGATTTCAAGCTTATCTCTGCTCCTTGTAATTTCTGTTTTCTTCATTGAATCCAGTTTTACTGGTTTCTCTACAGACTTCCCCCTTCCTTGAAAAATTATAAGGATCATAATCCCTTAATAGTTGGAAGCAAATTAAGATAATGTCCGGTCAAAGTCACTGATGATGACAAATGATCAAACTGAGGCTCAGAGATAAGTGACCAGCTAACTGCACATCTTAAATCCAGAAGAGGTCGGACCTTACAATATCAGTATCTATAATAATGATAGTAGCTAACTTTTATATGTTCTCAAGTATTCCGGCTTGCTGAGGACAACTTGTTCCTTAAGATCAAACAAAAGGTCCTTGAACTCAGATCCCATTTAAGACAAGCAACTTGGCATTTCTCCTAGTGTCTCTAGAATGCTTGATGTCCTCTGCTTTGCTGGGAAATTCTGGCTCCAGCCCCCAGGCTTTGCTGATTTTTGATACCAGACCTTCTTTAACCTCCTGCGTGTGGCTGGAGCCCCAGTGTGTGGAACTAATTTCCCTTCCAGCATTCCTTCCTTCCTGAGTTGTAATCACCACAGTGGACCAGATCACTGGAGGGCTGGATTCACCAGGGTGTCCTTTCTTCCACTGTTAAAATTATTTTCATTGGGACATACGCTGTCTGGACTTGCCCTTTTAGAACTACTTATTTTCGGGGCTGGAGCGATGGCTCAGCAGTTTCAGTGCTTGCCTGGCAAGCACAAGGACCCAGGTTCAAACCCCAGCACCATGTACACAACTGAGTGTTGGCCATGGAAAAACTAAATAAAGTTGTTTCTCTCTTTCTCTGTCTCTCTCACTGTCCCTCTCTCTCTCTCTTTTTTTAAATAGTACTACTTATTTTGGAACATACTGCGTAGACACTTTTCTTCAAAAACTTTGAACCAGTTTCATCGGTCTAGGGTAGAGGGTAACTTGAGAGGTCCCACTTCCCTAGAGCACCTCCCCCAATCTTACTGAGGATCATAATCAAGTCAGTGTTCTCTGCTGCTATCTCAGGAAAATTCCCTGCTCACCCCACACACTGCACAAAAATGAGGAGTGATCTTTCCTTTTCTTTCCACGTGTGGGTTGGAAGTCTTGGTTATGGGACTGACTGTTGCTTCCAAAATGTTTCATCGTGGTTTTATCCAGCAGTGATCATTATCCCATGCAAAAGGGACAGAGTCTGGGATTGGCAGATCGGAATTTAGTGGCCCCCAGATGTGCACATCACGCCTTCTCAGGATCCTCACCACAAGGAGTTATTGATAACATCTACAAGTATAATAGCTCCAAGACCTGCCAGGTGTGGGGGTACATTCCTGTAATCCCAGTGACTCAGGAGGCTGAGGCAGGAGGATCACAAGTTTGAGGGCAACTTAGCAAGACTCTCAGCACCTTATTTAGACTCTATTTCAAAATAAAAAAATAAAAAGGACTGGGGATGTGGCTTCGTGGCAAAGTGCCCGAGTTCATTCTCAGTATTGCTGCCCCACCCCCTACAAAAAAAATAATTCTCAAGACCTTTGTTTGGGTTGCACTGACACAATTTTCTTGATAGTAGTATAAAGAGAGTATAGGAAGGGGAAAAAGCCCTTGAGATAGGTGATATACTTAGCACCCTCTTCCCATTACACTCTTTCTTAGAATCTAGACTTCTCTGAGATGGACTAATGGAAACTCCTTGCCTTTCAAACTTTCCCCACCAATTCATTCTGAGGAGTTCAGCTCAGAACAGGCTTTTTAAATGCAAGTTAAAGACATAGCTGATGGATCCACATCATTAAGGATCCGTGGATCATTTCATTATTCATGTTATTCAATATGGTTAATTTCAAGGAAAAAGTAATCAGTGATAGTTTTTTTTTTTTTGAAGGACCCAGGGATGCTTTGCCACTGAGCTATACCCCCAGGCTCTGTTCATTTTTTATTTTGAAACAGTTCTTGTTAAGTTGCTTAGGGCATTGCTAAGTTGCTGAGGCTGGCCTCAAACTTGCGATCCTCTGGCCTCAGCCTCCTGAGTTGCTGAGATTACAGGCAAGCAGCACACCACCAGGCTAGGTGATAGTTGTCAAAGAGTGGTAAGGAAGTCTTCTTTCAGGGAGTACTGCAACATGATCCTGCAATGAGGGAAAGAAATTGGGCTCAACTCTGCATACCACAAGTGCAGGAGGGAATTGAGAGCCAAGGAGCAGTGTTGGGGCCACAGGATAGAAAATGAAGTAAAGACATCAGGGCCAGGAGGATTCTGGTTAAGCCAACCTGATAGGATTCTTGCTGAAGACGTGCCAGGGTGCTCAGAAACCACCCCGGGGGACAGTGGAGGGTGGGGAATCTTGATCAGATATCAAGGGTGATCAGATAGTGTGGACAGAGAGTTCTTGCTAAAATGAGCTAGCGGAGCTCTTTGTTAAAACTGGATTTTATAATGAAGTGCTCATATGGGCCTCCAAGAAGGTTCAGAGTGTAACTAAAGTTTGGCCAAGCAAAGAATCTTTGTCAATAAGTTTTCAATGGGTTTAATTATAAAGAAAGTAGTAGAGAGTCCGTGGGAATGGGACTGAGTGTGGGCTTGGGAGATCCAAAACAGGGAGGCGAGGAACAGAGAGAGAAGGGACTAAAGCAGGCCCCGTGGAGAGGATGTGCTTCTATTATAATTGCTTCTTATTATACAGGAAACAAGAAAATGCTTTGTGGAGGCACTCAGGAGGCTGAGGGAGGAGGATGGCAAGTTGGAGCTTCAGCAACTTAGTGAGGCAGCATCTCAAAAAAAAAAAAAAAGGACAGGGAATATAGCTCAGTGGTAAAGTGCTCCTGGGTTCAATCACCAGTACAAGAAGAAGGGAAAAAAAGTTTTTAATATTTTTGGAGCTTCTTGTTCCATTGCTCCCTTGCTTAGCCTTCACTACAAGACCAATAACAAATATAGCTGGGAGGATACATGCATATTATGAGTTCCTGGGTCACTTGCAGAGAAATCCCAGATCTGCCTACTGAGGCCACACTGGCTGCCCTTCTCTCTCAAAACTGGGAACCAGCAGCATCTTCCTTCAGAATTCATGAAAATGCATATTCTGACTCGGGAAGCAGAGGACCCTGGTATGGGGGTTGCAATTCTGCTTTTCTCTCCCTCTCTTTGTGGCATATATTAAAGCTGGGGCACTTTACCCCTGAGCTACATCTTCATCCCTTTTTATTTTTTAAATTTTGAGACAGGGTCCTGCTAAGTCATTGAGGGTGGCATCCAACTTGAGATCCTCCTGCCTCAGCCTCCCAGTCACTGGAATTGCAGGCATACACCACCATGTCCAGGTGCAATTCTGTATTTCTGATTCTCCTGTATGATGTCAACACGGCTGATACCCTGAGAAACACAAAACAGGAGGCGGTGGAGATTCAAAGACAAAATTTTCCTGCATCTGGGACTGGGCTTGAGTTTCAGATTGGGTTCTAAATGATTTTTAATTTTTCACGCCCAAGCGTGTAAAGGGAGTCCACAGGCTTTAGGGGAAAAACAGCATTGCTTTCCTGGAAAGCCTCATGCATGGTCTGTGCTGCCCTCTGCTGGTCATAGATGATACGCATCCAATCAGCCCCACCTGGAAATGATGCGGGATGTTTCACAGTGCACCTGAACCTGCTGGGGCAGGTGTAAGCCAGGGATGTTGGAGATTCACTCCTCCGACCTAGTACAACCTGGTGTGTTCATACAGTAGCAAACTTCAATTTTTTTAAATTTTATTTTTTGTTTTTGGTGCTAGGGATGGAACACAGGGCCTCCTGCAAGATAGACAGCATTCT
This sequence comes from Aplodontia rufa, assembly GCA_004027875.1. Taxonomy (NCBI): domain Eukaryota; kingdom Metazoa; phylum Chordata; class Mammalia; order Rodentia; family Aplodontiidae; genus Aplodontia; species Aplodontia rufa. The sequence continues at coordinate 12,424 of PVKS010041635.1, forward strand.
AATACTGAGCTAGCCAACCCCAGCCCCCAAACCTTGATTTTGGTGAGCTTTTCCACAGATTGCTATTGCAGAATGAGTTCTTCAGACTATGGGTTAAATCTGTTAGGACGTTTGTGCTTGTTTAATATTGTTTCATAATTAATCCCCCCAAAGGGACAAGAAATAGGGGGCTGGGGATGTATCCCAAGATTTCTGAAATGCAGCTCCTTGAGGGTTAGCGCAGAAGTGTCATTTTACATATGAAGAAACCGCAGATCAGAAAGGCTAAGCAAAGTGTGCCATCCCAGAGGATGCCCAGGTCCTCACCATAGTTCAAGACCAGGGTAGGTGACTTCAGAGCCTTGCCTCCTACTCCTGCCCAATAATTCAGTTTGGCAAAGCTGACAGCTTGGTCGGAAGGAGAGGCAGGGCAATAGGCAGCCTCCGCCCATTGATGCAGACACAGGAGCTCTGAGAGTGGCCATGTGGCCTTGTTTGAGCTGTCTGTCAAGGGCAATGCTGGTAGGACCAGTAAATCCTAGAACTGGGAATTTAAGCCCCAGGACTCTTTCTTAAAGATCACTGTGCACCAGGTATGGTGGTACAAACCTGTAATCCCAGCGATTTGGGAGCTTGAGACAGGAGGATCTCAAGTTCAATCAAGGCCAGCCTCAACAATCAAGTGAGGTCCTAAACAACTTAGTGAGACCCAATCTCAAAATTAAAAATAAAATGGGCTGGGGAAGTGGTTCAGTGGTAAAGCACCCCAGGTTCAATCCACTGTACCATAAATAAGTAAACAAAATTAAAAAATCGCTATGGAAAACTTGAAGAAGGGACAATGGAGCAGTGCTTTCCCACCCATATTGTAAGTGATAAAAACAATATTCATCTGTTTTCACAAAACAGCAAAGGTGACTCAGCTGGGATCTGGCAGGTGTAGGTACAGAACCCAGTTAACCGAGATTCACCAGCAGACCACTAGGGGGAGTGTCAGCTAATGGTGGGGAAAACGGTCAAAGAAAAACACTAGACAGTGTGGCTACTGTGGGCCAGAAAGAAAAGGGGAGAGGGTCATTAATAAAAGGAAAAAGAAAGGAAAAGAAAGAAAGAATGGAAGGAGGAAAGAAAAGAGAGAGAGAGAGAGAGGGGAGAAAAAAGACAGTTTGGTGGGATACCCATGAGGCTCATTCTGCTCCCTGTCCTTGGAAACCATTCTACACCCTCTCCTTCTCTTGAAATTGCCAACCCTTTCCATTCTGGTTTAGCAGAGGATCTCTTAGTCCCAGCTGTCTGTGTCATGGGCCCACATGAACCTTCCCTCCTATCACAAAGGAGACCCGAGGCAGGCATGGTGGTGCAAGCCTGCAATCCCACAGACTGGGAGGTTGAGGCAGGAGGATCAAAAGTTCAAGGCCAAGCTGGGCAATTTATTGAGACCCTGCCTCAAAAATTAAAATAATAATAATAAGAGGGACTTGGGGAATGTGGGTCAGTGGTATGGTGCTCCTGGGTTCAATATTCTTGTATCAGGCTCCCTGATCACTGAGATCACAGACTTGCACCACTGTGCCCAACAAGCAACACCCTATTTTAACTTCTCTGGGGTTTTTGGTGCTGGGGCTGAAACCCAGTGACGTTCACAGGCTAAGCACCCGCTCTTCCACTGAGGCACACATGCAGCTTGACACCTCAGAGTTAAACCACCATATCAGATTTGCAGCAAATCTCATTATAGCTGCAAACGTTGTTGATATTAAATGTTTCTCAGGGCCGATAGGCGAGCCCCGTTATAGGACCTCTCTTATTAGGAAGTAGCATTTTATTATTTATTTATTTATTTGGTACCAGGGATTTATTCCAGAGGCACTTTACCACTGAGCACATCGTCAGCCCTCTTCATTTTTAATTTTGAGAAGGGAGCTCACTGAGTTGCTTAGGCCTCACTGAGTTGCCTAGACTGGCCTTGAACTTGGGATCCTCCTGAATTGCTGGGATTACGGGCGTGTGCCACCACACCTGGCACAAAATTTTATTTACTATTTTAAAATAACTATTATGCCCTGCCTGTAATCTCAGCAAGTCAGGAGTCTAAGTAGGAGAATCATAAATTCAAGGCTGCCTTCAGCAACTTAATGGGACCCTGTCTCAAAATCAAAAGGGCTGGGCTCTGTCCCCTTCCCCCACTCTGGGGGAAGTCTGCTCTTTTCCCTATGCTTTACTTTCTGTGCTTTCTATAATAAAACTTGTCTACTATGCTTGAAAAAAAAATCAAAAGGGCTGGGGATTTTGATTCAGTGGTAAATCACCCATGGGACCAATCCCCAGAACTCCAATGGTAATAATAATAATTTTTAATATTAAAATTTTTAATATGCATTTAATCTGTATTTGAGTCACACTCCCAAGGAGAGGAAGTATACTTAAGACATTTTGAATCCTGAGATAAGAGAACCATGGCCCTAGGAGAAATAATACAGGGTGCGGTAGGCAAAATGCTGCACCTCCCAGGATGTTCCTGCCCTGTTCTGTGGCTCCTGTGAACTGCAGATATTGTCCTCTTTTGCCTAATTCCACTATTTGATGGAGACACGCCTTTAAATGTGCTCATGATAATTTGTAAGACACGGAGCTGAAGGTTGTGGACCAGTTTTTCAATTCTTTTTAAAGCAAGTGTTTTGAGTGCTCATTGTAGTTTCCTGTAAAACCCACTACTTTGAGGGTGATAACCAATGTGCCAGGTCCACTGGATGTGATGTTTCTCAGGTCCCTGTCTGCAGCATGGTAGTGAAATGTTTGCCTTGACCTGAGGGCTGGAGCAGGGTGGGCTGAACTGAATGTTCCTTGGCGGTTGCTTCAGCAAGTTCTCTACGTAGGCCCTGAGGAAAAGATGCTGCTTGGTTGCAACTGAAATGTGTTCCTTCCGTGGTTTCTCTGATGCGGTGTCCCTGTGTGTATCATTTCCATTTTATGATGGAATTTTGGGGAGTGCTTCTCTGACATCTACCATGGGACCAGAGGTGTTTCCAGGGTCTGTGTTCTTTGGTGACTGGGAGGGAATTTCAGCACCCAATTACAAACCAGTACCCATTTCCCAAAATGATTAGATCAGAGAGCAGCATTGGAAATGTGCTACTCCCAAAGGCCAGAAGTGGTGAGTAGCAGTTATGGACTTTTGCCTGATACTCTGTTTGGAACTATTTGATATCTGCTTTTGAGGCTCTTAACAAATAGCGTCTTATTTAAAGTCAAGCATTCCTTCACCTCATGTGTACATAGCCTGTAATCTGAATGCTGTGATTGGCCTTCCAAGGTCTCCCCAGCCTGCAGGTGAGAGGTCACATTACACAGATGCCCCATGGGAGCCACTTCTGAGCTCACAGGGCCTGTTCAGGTACTTACAGCCACCGTGTCTCCAGGTCTGGCCAGCCTGTCCTGCCTGGTGGGTCATGACACCATCTTGCCCTGTGGGACACAGCCTTTCCTCATGGCCCCCCCTCAGCCTT